>JAODAL010020693.1:0-68807 GCA_025379985.1 Phyllomedusa bahiana | reverse complement strand
ATAAAACAGTAGCTACAGTAACGCAAGCTCGCAAGCCAACCGCAAGGCTCCTCATTTCTTGGAGTCCCACACTATCAAGAAACAAAACCTCGGAAAAATGGGACAAAAGATTACCAAAAGAACTACAAATGCAACATTAAGCTCAGTGGCCTATTGGATACACGAATACCACAGCGGGCGTCTCTGGCCCTTGTGCTGCCATGTCCAAAGATAGCAGGTGCTCGTTGAATATAATGAGCAATATTGCTCTAGGTCAGGCTGCTAGCCTGGGCAAGTCACTTTGCCGCCTTCCTCGGGGCCTGCATTATGACCCGGCCCGTCCAGCTCCGTCGGATATGCGGCCGCGACGTACGCATGCCCAGGTCTGCTATAGTAGCGGCTGACAGCCCGCCGCGGCCGGCGGTATGTCTGAGAGGGGCCGCCGCGGGTCGTCTGCGCTACTTATTGCAGTGAGATTAGGACAGCGGCGCAGGTGAAACCTGCTCACTCACCGCGCCGCTGCCTTGTTCTTCTGGGGCGCTACGCAGAGTAATAACTCTGTGCGGCCCAGGAGCTGGACTGTAGGAAGCGTTCCCCCGCGCTGGCGGGCATGACGTCATCGTCACGCCCACCAGGCGCCGGACAAGCCCTCCGGATAGTAAAGATGAGCGCGGCTCTGGAGAGCGGGCCGGGAAAGCAGGTAAGCCAAGGTGAGGTAAACTGATAATGTGAACAATTATTGCAGCACCCAAGCTCCCGAGCCGTTTTGTAAGTCCCAATCTAAAAACCTAGCCTTTTGAGAAGCCCTATCTAAATACAAGCCTGTGGAAGCCTAACTATATACCTGTCCTGTGGAAAAGCCCTATCAAAATACCTGCCTGAGGAAAGCCCTATCTATATGATCTGTGCCTGTGAAAGCCCTATCTATGATGCCTGCCTGTGGGGAACCCTATCTATATACCTTCCTGTTGGAAAGCCCTATCTTAAAAGCCTGCCTGTTGGGAAGGCCCTATCTATATACCAGCCATTGTGAAGGCCCTATCTATATACCTGCCTGTGGAAAGGCCCTATTCTATCTACCTTCCTGTGGAAAGCCTATCTATATGCCTGCCTGGTGGGAAGCCCTATCTATATGCCTCCTGTGTGAAGCCCTAATCTTAATATGCCTGCCTGTGGTAAAGCCCTACTATATGCCTATCCTGTGGGAAGCCCTATCTATAAACCTGCCTGTGGGAATGCCCTATCTATATGCCCTGCCTTTGGAAAGCCCGTCTATATATCTGCCTATGTGGTGAAGCAGCTATATACTCCCTCCTGTTGGGAAAGCTCATATCTATATACCTTGCTTGTGGGAAGCCCTATCCTATAAAACCTTCCTGTGGTAAGCCCTAATCTATATAGCAGCCCATGTGGAAAAAGCCCTACTAAATGGCCCTGTCCTGTCGGAAGCCCTATCATATGCCCCTTGTGGGAAGCCCTATCGTATATATACCTTCCTGTGGAAAAGCCCTATCTAAATAGCCTGCCTGTGGTAACCCTGATCATTATATGCCATGCCTGTGGAAGCCCTATTCTATATGTCCCAGCCTGCCTGTGGGAAGCCCTATCTATATACCTCCTGTGGGAAGCCCTATCTATATGCCTTGCCTGTGGAAAGCCGCTGTCTATATTAATCCTGCCCGTGTGGGAAGTCAGCCTATATACCTGCCTGTGGGAAGCCATATCTATATAGCCCTGATTGTGGGAAGCCCTATCTATATACCATGCTTGTGGGAGACAGCTATATACCCTCCTGTGGGAAAGGCCCTATCTATATATCCTGCCTGTTGGAAAAGCCCTGTCTATATACTTGCCTGTGGATAGCCCTGTCTATATACCTGCCTGTGGGAAGCCCTATCTATATACCGTTGCCTGTGGGAAGGCCCGATCTATATACCTTCCTGTGGATATGCCCTGTCTTATATACTTGCCTGTGGATATGCCCCTGTCTATATACTTGCCGGTGGATAGCCCTGTCATTAAACCGTGCCAGTGGAAAGCCCTGTCTATATAACCGCTCCTGTGTAAAGCCCAGTCTATAATACGCGTGCGCAGTTGGAAAGCCTGTCTATATACCTGCCAGGGTGGGGAAGCCCTACCTGCTTTGTTTGGAAGACCTAAATAAGCTATATACCGTTGCCTGTGGGAAGCCCTAACCTGCTTGTGGGAAGACCTAATTACTAGCTAAATAACCCTGCCTGTATGGAGCCCAAACTAGTTATATACCTGGCCTGTGGTGAGCTTTAACTATATTCCTGCCTGTAAGGAGCGCCTTAGGAATAGCAATAGTCCTCTCCGTGATTGGAGAGCCTTAAATATACCGCCTGAGGGGTGCAATATCAATTCTATATAACTGCAATTGAGGTGGAGCTAGATTCTATCTTATATACCTTGCTTGAGGGGAGCTGTACCTATCTATAATTCCTGGCTGAGGGGAGCTGAACCTATCTATATACCTTGCACTGTGACCTGCCTGTTGGAGCTGTATCTAAATACCTGCCTGTGGGGGAGCTGTATCTAATCTATATACCTCCTCCGAGTGGAAGCTTAATTCTCTCGTAAATTACCTGCCCTGCGGGTACCTATATCTAGTAAAACGTAACTGTATAGTGGGGACTGTCTATAACCCGCCTAGACTGAAGGGGACATACATCTAATCTAGCTACACACCTACCATAACTGAGAGGGCGCTTAATATATCCCTGCCTTTACTTGTATACCCATGTAGTTAGTGCAAGGTATATAGAAACATCCCCAGTAAGTTTCCATTGCCGCCACCAGAAATAATCAAATCGACCTCAAAAAAAAACGATATATTAACCCCCCCGTGTCAAACTGCCTTTAGTGTTTTTATTAGTCCCCCCGGCCCTCAAAATCATCGCACTATTTCATTGCTGCCCTGATGGGAAAATAAAATTGCCCACCCCTGCCTCTATGGAAACTAGTTCACGTACCAGCAATGCAAAAAGCAACAGTATAACACATAACACATGGGGAGACTGCAAAACATAATCAACAAGTACCGATGATAATGCATATATATAAACGATACAAAATGCGTAACTTGTCGCATTTATATAGTTACACCATGATGGGTATCAGCTTATATTACCCACCAAAAAAAAAGTGGGCAAGCTGCCCAGCAGCTGAGAAGGGTGCCAACTGCACAAATACTTGTACCGCTATAAAGCTCCCCAGTATTTTAGGGCAAAAAGATAACATGTCTGTGGAAAAATATCAAAATATGAGTTAAATAGTTGATACAGTAGCTACATGGTACGCAAGCTTGCAAACCAATGGCAAGGGCTTCCTCATTTCTTGCAAGTCGCCTACAGCTATTCAAAAAACAAAAACACAGAAAAATGGGACATAAATTATAACCAAGAAACTACAAAGCCAAACTGTTACAGGGGGGCTCATATGGCTGGTGGATACACTGAACACCTAGCAGTGGGCTTCTCTGGGCCCTTTGTGCGGCATGGGAAAAGATACATTGTGCCGTTAATTTAATGAGCAAATGCTCTTGGTACTAAGTTCACACTCATTCAGCAAAAATAGCCACAGTATCACACAGTGTGGGAGTCACTGCAAAAATGCAACAGATACTTGGATGAAATTGCATAAAAAAAAAAAATAATAGATAATTCGATATCAAAAAGTAACGCCATTTATACAGTTACAACCCAAGCTGGGTTTCAGCTAATATCGAACCCACTAATAATTACTATATGTATTGAACCCGTCCCTCAACGACCTTGGTCGGTAGCCAATATAGCGTCCAGGGTCGTTTTGGGGGTTAACGCAGAATGGACTGGCTGGAGCGTATTGATAGCGTCCAGTAGGATAGCCTAGACTCTAAAGTCTAGATTTCTTCGTATGCGATCTGGTCGCGTTGGTGTCAGCTGTATATTACAGCTGACTATCCCGCACCATCGGCCCCTTGACCGCCGGCCCCGGATCTGGCTCCGTGGGGGGGGGGGGCGGGTTAACCCCGTTAATTGATCGCGCCTAACAACTTGCCGTCGCAATAACTAAGAGATACGAGGAGGAGATCGTCACCCATTGTCCTGCATCTCTTTCGGCTCCGCCTCCTTACAGACAACCACGGAAGGCAGAAGAATGCCTTCCGTTGTTGTCTGTTACTTCAGACCGCCCGGTGGGCCCGTGCCCGTGGGGCACCGGCCCTGAGCAACGAGACCTGCCAGTTGTCCTATGAACCAGTCCCATAAGCAACAAGCAATTGCCCTGATTCCTATTGAATGAGAGAATCAAAGATTCTCTCATTCAAATTCCCCCTGAATTGGGAAAAGTAAAATATAAAATGTGAAAAGGTGAAAAAAAATGTAAAAGAAAGTCTGAAAATCAAGAAAACACAAACTGAAAAATAAAATAAAAATACGTACAACCGCCCCTTTTCCCCTTTTACAAACGCCAATCCAGCCCCTAAAAATCAAAAATAAATAAAGTTAAGCCCATGTATTGGTATCGCCGTGGGCCGTGCGTAACTACCTGCCCTATAAATCTGTCATTTAATTAACTCCATACGGTGAAACGCGTAAATAAACAAAAACAAAAAAAACAATATTCACAAGAATAAAGATTATTGTTCTTCATTGGGTGGCCCGCAGGCACAAAACCATTAAAAAAAATCTTATCAAAAACGCTAGAAACGCCAAAGATTGTACCATTAAAACGTGTCCCATGTTCATCTCCTCAAAAAAAAAAGCCTTATACATCTCTGCTATACTAGGAAAAATAAAAAATGTATACTCCAGAAAAGAATAGCGAATGCATAAATATTGGTTTTTACTACACTAAAAACACATTACTTTTTTTTTTTTTAAAAAGTGCTTCAACATAAAAAAAATCTATATAAATAGGGTAACGGCATAAATCCTAAGCGACCCCAAAGAGTTAAGCTAAACTTATCAACTGGGATACGCACATCGGTGAGCCCTGATAAAACTAAAAATGATAAAACACTACTATGATTGCGTATTTTCTTTCACACCTGGCCTTCCAAAAAATGGATTTAAAAAGCAAACAAAAAGCACTTGGTCCCCCCCAAAAATGATACTAATAGAAAACGGTCAACTCATCTCTAGCAAAAAACAAGTTCCCTACACCGAGCTCCAAGCACGAGAAAAATTTAAAGAAAGTTATGGCCCTCCAAACTATGGTGGGATGCCAAAACATTTTCCTGTTTGTATAAACAGTGTTTTTATTGTATAAAAGCAGTAAAACATAAAAAAAATATACAAATTGGGGGGGGGGTATACAGGTTGTAATCGTATGACCGGCTGAGTAAAGCACCATGTCAAATATATACCCGTACAGTAGACCCAGGCTAAAAAGAAAAATAAAAATAAAAAACACTACCAAGATTGCTGTATTTTGTTCAAAACATCTCTTTGTACAAAAACCTTAATAAAAAGAACAAAGCATCATATGCACCCCATAATGGTACCAATAAAAACTTCAACTCATCCTCGCAAAAAACAAGCCCATACACAGCTCTTGCACACGGAAGCAAAATAAAAAAGATATTGCTGTCAGAATAGGACAACAAACAAACGCAATTTTTTATAGACTTATTACTAACTTGTGTGTAAAAGTAATAAAAAAACATGAAAAATAACTATATAAAATCTATATCATGTTGTAAATGTAACCGACCCCCATAGTAAATTTATACACATAAATTACACAGCACGGCGAATGCTTGTAAAGATTGAAACCTCAAAAAACAATGACCTTAACTGCAGTTTTCCCGCCCATTTTCACATTGCCCAATTCTAAAAAAAAAACTATGGAACACCAGTGTGTGCCTAAAATGCAGAATAACACGTCCCTAGATGAGATCCCTGGGAAGGGGTGTTGAATCCAAAATGGGGCGGACTTCAGGAATGATTCGGTCGCTCTGTTCGTGCTACTTTGGTGCTTTTGCAAATGCGAACATGGCCCCATAAAAAAAAATTTCTGCGTTCCATAAGCCAAATAGCCCTCCATCCCTTGTACGCGCCTGCCAGTCCGCCCTACTACAGCAGTTTACAAACCCATGTATGTGGGGTTATTGCCGAAACTTGAAGAAATTGCTTAATAACAAAGTTTTTAAAGAAATACAAGATACGGTTCCTTTTTTTTCCAGGATTCCTTGTATTATGTTAAACATTTTAAGCTAACATTGCAGATTATTGAAAAAAAAATTATTTATTTTTACTTATTCCACTATGACCTTATATGCTACAAAAAATTTTTTTAATCACCTTTGGGGTCTATAGAACTCAATGCACCCCTGGATCATATTCCTTAAGGTGTTTAGTAATCAATATGTGGTCTATATATGTGGTGTTATTTAAGTTTTTAAGCACCTTATTGTGTCCCCAAACCTGAAATGGCTCCTAAATAAAATCTTATTGAAAAATGAGACGCTCAGAGTCCGGTTAGTGCCCTCCTTGACCTCCTATTCTGGGCTTATGGTTTGAGCCAACATATTGCACTAGGGGCCACATATGGGATTATCTCTAAAAATGGCAGACCTATGGGGAATGATATTAAGTTGCAATTACCTAGTTCACATTTACCGTACTCCCAGTGAATAATGGGATAAATATTAAAATCTGCAACAAAATGTGAAAGTTCTTTGAAATTTCACCCTCCACTTTGCTTTAATTTCTGTGAAAATATCGTAAGAGGTTTATCAAACTATCCTAATATAGTGTTGTAAATATGTGTTAATGGGGTCTAGTTTTCTTCTTAGATGGCATTAATTTATGGTGGTATAAATAACATGCAGGACCCCTCAGAAGGCACGTCAGAACTGGCGTGTGTCCCTAAAAAAATGTATATTCAAATTTCCCTGAAATTGTGAGAAATTACTACAAAATTTCTATAAAGCACTCTAATGTCGTAAAAAAAAAATAAAGAGACATTTAAAAAAATGATGCCAACCTATAGTGGGAAACATATTGGTAGAATGCTAGTTTATAAACTATTTTGTGGGGAATCAATATTAGCTGTCCTTGCACGCGAGAAATTTTTCAAACTTTTTCAAAAATCGGCAAATTTTTTTTCAAAATTTTTCCAGAAATTTTGATATTTTTCCACAGAACAAACAAGGGATTGTATGGATAAAAAATTTCTTACTTAACTTAAAGCACAATGAACCACGAGAAAACAATCTCTGAATCACAAGAATAGGTTTTACAGTGTCAAAAAAAGGTGTATTCGTCGTGGGCATAAATGGTACCACTGTTGTCAGATTTCATTCAAAAATAAGGGTGGGCTGGGTCAGTAAGGCCAAAACAAGGCAGGGTCCTTAAGGTGTTTAATATGATATAAAAAATAAATTGTACTTTTTGATCTCTGCGCTGTGAATGTTTACTAAAGATGCTCAATAAAAGACATGAACAGTACAACATTTTCTGTGGTAGTTTATTTAGATGTTGTCTTTTTTTAATTGTGACTTTGAGAATCTTACTAGATTTTATTAGTCATCAATGCAGTAAACTAGGCAATTTCAAAGGGCAAACTTACTTTTCTTTGCCACTGCAAAATATATAGTTAGCTGCTGTTTTTTTGTTTTTTTTTTAACATCTGTGTTTTTTTTTACAGGTACATGCAAGGTCATCAGTAGGGACTATGCTTGGAAAACAACATAGCATATCAAAATGGTCCCAACTTCATCTTTAAACACAATCAAATTTCACCTGTATTAAAGGGGTTTTGCCACGATCTAGATGTTTTACAGTGGGAGGCTGCGCAAAAATGGGTATTTAATCAACTTTTCTAATATATGTGATTATAAAAAGTGGTAAGCCTTTGAGAAGCTCAGACTGATTATGAAAAGCCCTTAGTTTTCTTGACTGTTTACATAGCATGACCTGGAGCTGATCTGGCCTATTATGCGTTGTTTTTGCACTTCTTATCTGATGCAATGGCAGCATGACCGAGCATTGCAGGGAGATGGGAGAAAAGTAGGTCCTGGTGTCTTTTGTTATACGAGAATCCACTGGTTGTAATGAAATTTACTAAGTAGACATACAGAGTACACGCTCTAACTCCCTGCTCAGCCTCCTCTCCCCCCTGCAATCAGTCCGTTAAATGAAACAATAAAGAACGCTGCCTGCTTGGAACTTATCTTCTCATCCTTGAGCAGATAAGAGGGAGAAAACAAAACCCTCTAGCTGTGCACAATACAGATGTATCCTTATTGGATTGGCCAAACAAATTTTTACTTCAACTACCAGGAGACTAATATCAACCTCGGGAGCGTCTGCATAGGATGCTGAGGCGATGACATCACAGAGGAGGTACTTGTTTTTTTAAACACAGAAACACAACTCCCCTTTTCTCAAGACTTTAGATCAGAGTATCAGCCTGTTAGGTGAGGAAATCACTTCTTGGCAAAAAATCCTTTAACTATGCTGCTCCCACTCTTGTCAAATCTCTAATGCAAAAGTTTGTTTAAGCATTATGCAATGCCTGTATTACTACAATACTGGAAGTAGGCTGAAAAACTTGGACCTAAATATGTCTTGAACTTGCACCAAATTTTTGCAATGATTCACAAATTTGTCTTCTCACTCCCAAAAAGAAAACTAATGAGGTTAGTGCACATAGTACACATGCAAACTTGAAATATACTGATTTAACTTTAAGCAAAGGTTAAAAATGGAACAAATTAGCCGAGCATATGTACAGCTGCTTGTAGCTCAGCAAAAAGAACTTTAAACAAATGATGCTAAATCCACCAGATTTATTAGGAGGTGTGCTCCTGTTAATAGATTAGGTGCAGTCCTCGACAACCACCCTCTACAATTTATTTGGCTTAAATATGCTATAATTATGAAATGTGGACCTTTGGCACTGAATAAATCTATATGAATACTTATACTGATGATCCTTGTGTAGTTCAATACAATGTCACAGATTTGTTAGTCATTTATTTCTAGGCTACCTTTTCGTTATATTTCAACAGTTTATGTTCTTCACTATAGTGGCTTGAATTCATACAATTATATTATGAATAAAAATGATGTGTAAGATAAGAATTCATACCCTTTCATACCTTCTTTTCTTTCCTTTCATTTTTACCTACATTGCAAATCTTATTGGTCCTAGTCTCTCACTTCTTTTCATTTTTATATAGAATATTTCTAATTTATCGTACCGACATGGTGTCCCTTCCTAGTTGTGTCAACAAGTATAAATCTGTTTTTTTATATTTCACATAATTGTTACTTAACAGAAAAAAAAAAAATTAAAAACAATAAATTAATATTTGTGAATAAACTAAAAATTCCAACGTTGAATAAAAAACATGATAATGAACATCAACAACATAATTACCCATCATAATCATCAACATCATTATTATCATTATTACTATTCCATAAATATTTTTTATGCTTTCTTATATCAAAACCTGCAAAATCCTTATTATTCAGTTGCAAAAAGCTCGTGCAAAATATTTTTTTCTACTAGTTTAGAGTATGTGGGATGATGAAACTGCAGGGCTGTGGTCCGGTCCTGGGCCCGCGCCCACTTCTCTGTCCCCTTACCGGGTTGTGTTGTGGTCCGGGGGGCAGTCTGTGCTTAAGGCTGCTCTGTTACTCATTTGTCACAGCTCCATGAGAACTGACAAAACTCCCTTTTCCGTATTTTTCTCTCCCGGCTTTGCTGCTGCTGCTGCTCCTGCTGTGCCTTCCGTTCTGGTCTGAGATTTAAAGGACTAGTGAGCGCCAATTCCTTCTTCTCCAGCCTATTCCTCCTGTCCTATTAGTATTTAAGCGCGCACCTCCCAGCGCTCTGCACCAAGTTGTTGGTGTCCTTCCTTTTTGTTGGTCCACTCGCGCTTTCCTTAGGTTGTTTCTCTGCTGTCGAATTTCTCCTGCTAAGTTCCTGACCCTACCTTGCTTCCCACCTGTCCTGACCTGTTGCTCTTGCCTAGACTATGCCTCTGCCTCATCCTCTGTACCATGCTATCAGCTTGTCGGCTATTGCCTGAAGGACCTATGTCGGGGGTAGCGATCTGGAGATTCCACTGCAACAAAGTCCAAATGGCCTTGTGGTGGTCTATGGTGAATGCCAAGAGGCTCCTTAGACTCAACTCCTCGACGTAGGTTATGCTGATTACATTTTATCATAAAAGTTTCAAGATAACCCGTCTTGAGCACCATTTGACAGCATGGGGTCACCAACATAATAACGCTCATCAAACCCTCCAAAATGTATATTAATCAATTACAAGAAGCTTGTGTGAAATGTTTAATATGTTTTTCAGTTATTCATGTGTATGGTGCCGTATTTCAGTCTATACATCTGTAGTACATTAATTCATAGGTCAAAACAGCCCCTGAAATGAAGGGATTGTGTTTAAAAAATACTTCAGTTCCTCACATTTTTATGCAATGATTTTGTTCAACCCACTGAATTACACTCACCTCGGCCACTTATTAGGTACACCAGTCAACAGCCGTTAACACTCTAATTTCTAAACAGCCAATCACATGCGGCAAACTCAGTGATTTAGGTCATGTAGACATGGTCAAGACAATCTCCTGCAGTTCAAAACCGAGCATCATATGGGGAAGAAGTGATTTGAGTGCCTTTGAACGTAGCATGGTTGTGGTGCCAGAAGGGCTGGTCTGAGTATTTCAGAAATGCAGATCTCCTGGATTTTCAACGCACTAAACCATCTCTAGGGGTTACAGAGAATGGTCCGAAAATGAAAAAACATCCAGTGAGCGCAGTCCTGTGGGCGGGAAATCCTTGTTGATGCCAGAGGGTCAAAGGAGAAATGGGCAAACTGGTTCGGCTGATAGAAGGCAACAGTGACACAAATAGCCACCCGTTACAACCAAGGGTAGGCAGAAGAGCATCTCCTGAACGTACAGTCGGCGAACTTTGAGCAGATGGGCTACAGCAGCAGAGAAGACCACACCGGGTGCCACTCCTTTTTCAGCAAGAACAGGAATACTGAGGCTCCAATTTGGCCAAGCTCATAGAAATTGGACAGTAAAGATTGGAAAAACGTTGCCTGGTGGTGGATTGAGTCCTCGATTTCTGCTGCGACATCAGGATGGTAGGGTCAGAATTTGGCGTCAACAACATGAAACATGGATCCATCCCAGCCATTCGTATCAACGGTTCAGGCCGGTGGTGGTGTGTCATTGGTGTGGGGAATATTTTTCTTGGCACTTCTTTGGGCCCCTTGGTAACCCAATTGAGCATCGTTGCAACGCCACAGCCCTACCTGGAGTATTGTTTGCTCGACCATGTCCCCCATCCTATATGACCACATTTACCCAACATCTGATGGCGTACTTTCAGCAGAAAATAGCGCCAATGGTCATAAAGCTGGAATCATCTCAGACTGGTTTTTTCTTGAACATGACAATGAGTTCACTGTACACAAATGGCCTCCACATTCACCAGATCTCAATCCAATAGTGCAGTCTTTGGGATGTGGTGGAACGGAGATTCGCCTCATGGATGTGCAGCCGACAAATCTGCGGCAACGTGTGATGGCCATCAGTCAATATGGACCAAAAACCTCTGAGGAATGCTTCCAGCCACCTTGTTGAATCTATTGCCTCGAAGAATTGAGGCGAGTTCGAAGTCAAAAGGGGTCGAACCCGTTACTAGCATGGTGTACCTAATAAAGTGGCCGGTGAGTGTAGAGCTGAAAGTATAAACTTCAACTACATCTGAATTGTATTGTACATAATTCCTTGTGGTAATGTACAGAACCAAAATTAGAAAAATGTCTCTGTCCAAATATTTATGGACCTAACTGTATATTACAAGGCTCAGAGAGTCGGATGTGACTTGAGAAAATCTACGTCCAATAGGTGGTGCTGCAGAGTCCTAGTTCTTTTCCCTTGAGCTTATTTGAATATACATGACTTCATATAACACATGGATCCTAATGCAGAACGCCAATAACTAGGGCCAAATGAAGGTTGTTGGAGGAACCTCCAGCAGTATTGTCCTATAATATGTGACTATGTTAAGCTGCACATTCACATTGGATAATTGTTCACAGATCTTGTCATTGGCAACAGAACCCAACAGAACCCAGCTATATGTATGATGGTGTAATGTCCGCTGTAGTAAGGTGCCACAACACAGCTGGGGTATCTTGAAATCTTTAATAATAAGTAGGAGAAAGTCAAATTTAACCTCCGTACAAACTTTAGCATGATTAACAGGACAGTCCCTTGTCTCTCTACGCTCTCCAGGAAGGCAGGTTGTGTAGACAGTACAGTCTTTGGTGGCATGCCTGTGGAACAGGATGTCATGAGTCATACTCGGCAGACCCCCAGCTTTGGGCTCTGGTCGTCGGCCACGGCCGTTGCAACGAAAACCCTGGTTTCTTACCTGATTCTTTGTATTTCATTTACCGGTGTGAACTTGGTCTACTTCTCTGTTTGCTTAATTGATCCCCTGGCCCAACGCCGTGGCCAGGAATCCTTCCAGTCCACTTGTTTAGTTAACCTGTTCCTTTTGATTAACAATCTTGTTTTCCAATTGGTCGTCTGTTTTGTTCCACCTATCACCTCTGTTCTGTGTCCTCTGGATTCCTTTACCAGTCACCTTTGCCTGCTATACTGGTCTTTTTGTTTCCTATAGCTAGCCTTATTTTTCCTTGCCCCTTTGACTGTTACTGACCTTTGGCTTTGCTTCTTTCTGACTTCTCTTCTGCCTCCTGTATTTGTTAACTAACGTCTCCGGCTGTTTACATACCTGGCTCGGCTTACGTTTATTCTTCTGTCTTCCGATTTGGTACCGCATCTCCCGACGGTTCCCGACTTTGCTCGTCTGACTTCCCGTTTTGTGTTCTGTGTCCGTTTGTCTGTCTCCTGTGGCTACACTTATTTAGTGTAGCTCTTAGTCTTCAGGTTGGGGCCGACCTTTTAAGGAGTCAGGTTCCCCAAGAGGCAGGGACAGAGGTTGGGACAAGCATCAGGGCCTCACTTCATCTGTGTCTGCTTGTGCACCCCTGACTGGTCCTTACACAGGAGTCTCCCTCTCTGTTCACAAGTCCATTCTCTAGGCCATTTTCTCCCCACACCTGCCCCAGTCACAGTCCTTACTAGTTTCTTTCACAGGTCAGCTGTGGGCTCACATTCTGTATCTTGGTGGCCTACACACGCTCTCACATTCTTGGTAACAACCGCTCTGCCTCCCACTTTTTCCAGGAGTCTTATCTCTCCTCCTCCTCCCAGTGCTTCCATGCCATCTACTGTTTTTAGGGTAAACTCCTAACTCTAGAAAGGGAGATCCATTGTTCCATTACGTCTGTTGTTGGGTAAAACAAGGTTGAGTAGGTAAAATTTTAAAGCATATTTGTCACCTGAATATCCTGCCCCATGTAAAATCAGCGTAATCCCAGGGCAGATGTGCTCTCATATAAGCCTAAACTGCACCAAAATTTCTGAGATGTTGTGTAAAGAGCATTGAGTGCATATAATTGTCTGGACAGTTTATGAGGGGAGCATCACCCTTCTCTTCTCTCAGTGGAGATTGATGATCTGCTTTGTATACATTGATACACAGCATCCCATCAATCACAGCTGAGGGGGGCGATGGAAGACACCGAGCACGCTCCCCTCATGAATTCAGCAAACTCAATACTATAGGTCTGCTGTATTCTTCTGGTGCTCCTATTAACCAAACAGCATAATGCGTTATGTACCCTGTAGATAAAAGGGGCCAAACTGAACTGTCAGCCGCACATCCCCCCCCTTACTGTGGTTATGTACATCATTAATAAATCTTTATTAGTAAAAACTCTTCTGTCACAAATCCTTTATATTATTGAAGGTCCACTTACAATTGCCCCTTTTGCCCTTCCTATAATCCAGCCCTGCCAGTCACACTTAGAAAAATTTGAATACACTTAACCCAAATCTCCCACTACTCTTACTGCATGTCACAGCCAAGTGAAGCTGCCGTTGAGAGCAAGGACACTGACGATATCAACCATCATTATAAGCTGATTTAACCTTCCTTTCTAATACCTATTTGACGTGTGGACATTGTCACATTGCGCTTTGATGTATTGGTGCCTATATGCTGATGATGTAAGTGAGGCCTATCGGTGACTTGTGTTATGGACTGTCCTGTTATTTAAGTGGAAGCTCTGGATGATGAATGATACAGTATATGTACATGTACGTGTATTATATACATGTAGGCGAAGTCTGTCAAGACAATGACACACAGTACGTTGCTTCTTTTGGTCTTTTTTATGGGACATAGATAGTTGAATCACATTTTTATGACCATTTTCAACTTTCAATTCTGACAGTGCATAGCCCACGAAGGAATTCACGTGAGGTGGGCTGGCTTAGTGGGTCTATAAGGTATATGATAGGCTGTCTGCACACATTTCTCTAGATGCTGTCATGAACAAAAAGGGTGATTTATCAGAATTTAAAAAAGGGATGACTTTTGGGGCAGGGTTGGCAGTATTTCTGAAACTGCACAGCTTGTGAACTGTTCACGTGCTGCTTTTGAAAAAATTTATCTTGAGTGGAATGATGGCATCATTATGAATAAGTGATGTGATAACTGCCACGCACCATGTGCCATTGATGAGATAGGTAAATGTCGGCTACGTTAGTGCATGACAGTGGTCCGACATGCTACTGTGGAGTAGCTCAACGCCAAAATTAGCCAGAGAGATACCAGACGTGTCTACAACAACAATTCAGTGAAACTTAAAGGGGTTTTCTCACTACGAAGATTAGCTTTCAACATGTAGGGACAGGAATTGAAGATTTTTCCAAATACATTGGTCTTTTGATTTTACTCTAGTCAGAAGATGAGATTTTATCTGCTCTAAGTGCACACAGGCTTCTATGGTTACCTGACCATAACACTGCTATCTGATTAGAGCAGAGAGCAGGGAGAGATGTCACCATGGTCAGAGAGCTCACTGGAGCAGAATAGGTATCTCTAACAAGATTAGCTTTTGCTTACAGATAAGCAATTGTTTTCACTCCTCACAGCATTTGTAGCTTTTTTTACACACATTAAATTTCCCGCACTGCTCTTTGTAATGTGTCAACTAGTTACAGAGAAGCTAAATATGCTAATCACTGCTATAGAACCACCCACAGCCTGACAAGACTGAAATGAAAGCAAATCTGGCTGTGATTGATAAACTGCATGGTGAGAAAACTCCTTTAATGCATTTGGGGCTCTAAAGTAGATGGGTAGTCACTGCAGCTCTCAGCTAACAAAGTGGCATTGGCAGAAAATGCTGTAATTTTCATGGCAATATTGAAATTAGACATTTTCTGATTGGCAAGGGGTTGCCTTCTCCGAGTCATGTTTTGTTCTTTATTGAATGGATGGATGTTGGCATGACAGGTGAGTATAGGCTCTTATAGTCTGGGGAATGTTTTCATGACATTTCCTGGGCCCACTCAACCAAATGGAATATGAATCCATCCTTGTAGATCATGTACACTCATATATGCTGATTGTCTTCCCTGGGGCGGATGGGATCTTCCAGCAAAACAATGCAACACGTCACATGGTTAGAAATATCTGACGTTGGCTGGAAGAGCAGGACTAAGACTTCTAAGCACTACCATAGACCCCTCATTACCGAGACTTGAACTATATATACATATATTGTAAGAGGACGGAGGGGATTGTGGTGGACCAGAGATATGTGTCACCAAGGACCCTGGCATTGGTGAGGTGAAAACCTGTAACTTCATGTGTCAGTGGCGGTAGGTTGCTGACATACGTTTTAGTGTTAGCATATTTGCACAGCAAGTAGTCTGGGTCTGGTTTTCACAGGAGCAGTCATAGAATTGGGTGGGTGACTGCTCCCACATCTTCAGGGTCCAGGCCAGAGTTTGGTTGCTGTATGTAAGCCTGGAGATCAGGTGGGAGGGTGTGTGATTGATTGTCTGTGATGCTGGGAGAGTGCTGGTGTGCACAACAGGAGATCCCAAGAACAGACTACACGCCAGTCTCAGTTGGAGACAAGGAAGGCTAGTGGCCTGAACTGGACACAGGACTGTAAGTTTCCCACATGGACTGTGTAAACCTGTTCTATTTTCTCTGCATTTGGGCTGACGTTAAGCCCACGTTTCTGGTGCTGTTTATCTAAGGCTGAAATAAACGGCTGAACATTTAAACAAAGCTAACCGACTGGTCCTGTGTAATCCTACCACCGAGCTGATCCCTTACAATATATATTGTAATTGTGTAATTGTAACACATAACTTAATTTATGGACATCTAAGGTTTGATTTCTTTGCTTGTGTGGAATGGATGGGTTGTTACCGATATCTGGTGATAATTTCATGTCAAGGGCACCTTTAGAAGTTATTTACTTAGACTATTTGAGATGAGTTTATATATATATATATATATATTATATATATATATATATATAATTATATATATATATATATATTATATATATGTAACTCATTTAAGATGATTATATTATAATAATATATTATATATATATATGATATATATATATATATAATATATATATATGTAACTCATCTCAAATTGTCTAAGTAATAAATTCTAAAGGTGCCTTTGAATGAAATTATCACCAGATATCGGTAACAACCCATCCATTCCACACAAGCAATGAAATCAAACCTTAGATGTCCATAAATTAAGTTATGTGTAATAATGAAAAATGACACAGAGAAAAAGAATTGAACACACTTACTAGATGTATTTAGAAGAGTGAAGAAATCAGACGATACCTTTTAGATGCTAACTGAGTATATTTGATGGTGAGCTTTCGAGAGTACCAGCTCCCTTCTTCAGACATGATGTTATGTGTCTGATGATGAGAGCTTGTACTCTCGAAAGCTCACCATCAAATATACTCAGTTAGTCTCTAAAAGGTATCGCCTGATTTCTTCACTCTTCTAATACTTTCTATGGCTAACACGGTACAACATTATGCTACTAGTAAGATGTATTTAATACTTGGTACAAAAGTCTTTTTGGTGATGACAGCTTCAAGATGCCTCCTGTATGAAGAAACTAGTTGTATGCATTGCTCAGGGGGATTTTGGCCCATTTTTTCACACAGACACTCTTCAAATCCTGAAGCTTCAATGTGCTCCTTCTATGAACTCTGAGCTTTAGTTCATTCCATAGATTTTCTATTGGATTCAGGTCTGGTGATTGGTTGGGCCATTCTAGCAGCTTTATTTTCTTTCTCTGAAATCAATTGCGAGTTTCCTTAGATGTGTGTTTGGGATCATTGTCTTGCTGAAATGTCCACCCTCGTTTCATCTTCATCATCCTGGTAGATGGCAGCTGATTTTTATCTAGAATGTCTCAGTACATTTGCCCATTTATCCTTCTTTCAATTATATGAAATTTTCCAGTGCCGTATTCTGAAAAACAGCCCCACACCATAATATTCCAATCTCCAAACTTCACTGTTGGTATGGTATTTTTGGCCTCCAAACATGGTGTGTATTGTGGCATTCAAAGAGTTAAAATTTTAGTCTCATCTGACCAGACTATATTCTTCCAGTATTCAGAGACTTGGCTAAATGTGGTTGAGCAAATTTTAAACACACTTGAATATGCTTTTTGTTCAGCAGTGGAGTCTTGTGTGGTGAGCGTGCATACAGGCCATGGAGGTTGAGTGCATTACTTATTGTTTCTTTGAAACAATTGTACCTTCTGATTCCATGTCTTTCTGTACCTCTCCACAGGTGGTCCTTGGCTCTTGGACAACTTTTGTCTGAAATTTTGCAGGGAGCACCTTGTTGTGGCCGTTTTATGGTGAAATTATGTTCTTTCCACTTCTGGATTATGGCCCCAACAGTGCTCACTTGAAATTTCAGTAGTTTAGAAAGTCTTCTGTTACCAATACCATCAGTATGTTTTGCAAACAGGCTTGGACTGGCCCACCGAGGAGTCGGTGAAACCCCCGGTAGGGTCAGTGTCGGAGAATCCTGCCCTCAATTCCTGGTATTGTGCGGTTTTAGCAGAGCCTAGGCCATAGCTGTAGCACAATCTTCCGGGGTTCAGTCCTCCCCCCACCCAACCTCTTAGGAGACTTTGTCTCTAAGCTATGACCGCTCTCCCACCCCAGGAGAGTTTGTACAGAGGTGGGGGACAGTGAATAAAGTACTGGAAAAGTGAGGATTCTAAGATCTCTGAGGGTAAATTCTGCAGGTATAAGTGGTGGCCGGGAGAAGTCATCATGGCGGTCTGGATTGGATGGAGAAGAAAATGGAAAAAGAACGACTTATGAGAGAATAAAACGACTCATCAGATAAGACATCTCCTGTGACTCCCTGGAAGGAGGGGTTATTTTCCTCCTGTGCTGGATTAGTGCTGTATTTATTGACATATGATGTGACCTGAGTTGGCGTCTGATCACTATGTGGTCTCCATATGGTGGTATTGTAGGTTACATCAGTGCTTGTACAGCGGCAGTGTACACCTGTCCCTGATTGTAGAAGTGGGTGCACGCTTATCCCGACCCTGATTAGGGGTTTCACTTTCTTGATTATGTTTATAGTGTTGTTTATTTTAGAAAGTGGTGAGGTGCGTGACCAAAGGAAAACTTGGAGGCGGATAGGCGGATATTGTATGTGGGCTGGTGGGGGGAACAGATATTGTATGTGGACTGGTGGGGTGTGGAGGGGGATATGGATGGAGCCATTTAGCCATGTGTCTATCTATGATGTGTTAAACTGTGACAAATGTGTGAGTCAGACAGATGTGTCTCACTTGGTATTGCATACCGCACAATACAGTTCTGTTTTGCACACTGTATTATGTGATAAAATAGACACATTTATGTCTGAGAGGCCGGAAAATTAACAGGCAATATCTTCATGTATAGTAGCTGTACTGATTGATTTCAGCTGGTGTTATGACTTTCCATGGCTTTTTGTACTCCTATTTCTTCATGTGTTTAACACTTTTTCCCTGTGTCATTTCTAATTATTACACATAACTTAATTTATTTACAACTATGATTTGATTTCTTTGCTTGTGTGGATTGGATGGGTTGTTACCGACATCTGTTGAAAATTGCCTGTCAATAGCACCTTTAGAAATATATTTACTTAGAAAATTGGTGACGAGTTCAGCATTTATTTTACCCGCTGTATATACTGTATACATATATATATACACGCACATACATACATATATATATATATGTACACACACACACATATATATATATATATATTATATATATATATATATATATATATATATATATATATAATATATATATGTGTGTATTTACTTTCCACCATGCTTCCCCTACATCCCCTGTCTGCAACTCACTACCACAACATTTTAGATTATCTTCCACCTATCTCCTTCCCTCTGCCGTGCAGATTGTAAGTGCTCACAGGTAGGGAACTCTTTCCCTTTGCACCAGTTTGTTGGTTATTTAGTGAAATTATTGCATTTTTTATTTTGGTTTTATGTATTTAAGCCCCTTTTGAATATACATACCCTGTATATATTTCATCCTCCTGTTCTTTGTGTCAAGTCTTCTGTTGGTGGTGCTGTTTTTTATTTAATTGATGCTATAACAATCAACAGTGCATTTAACAGCTTTCCCCCCCAGGTAATAAAATTTGTGACAGACATGGGGCCCCTGAAAAAAAAATTTAGGCCTAATACTTTTTCAGTGCATAAGCATTTTTCCTGGAAAAACTTGTGTTTTTAAAAGGGGGTAGTTTAACTGTTTCCCCTCCTCTCCATGGTGGTGAATAGGCTGTGGAAAATGCTCTCGAAGGGGGGAAAGTATTGTAAAGGGGGGGCGGGGTTTGGGGGAAGGGATAATGGTAAAAAGTCTCATTCAATAGCTCCCTGTACAGCTTCAAGGAACGCCGGGCGATGTCCTTTTGAACTAAAAATCAGGTCCCTGCACCTTCCAAGCACAAAACTAGGTCACGGATTCTAGAGGAGAGGTTTGAGAGATAGTTATGGAAGAATGAACGTCAGCAATCTCAGCTCAGGCATTAGAAATAAGCTCTCCGTGTTTGGAAAAGTATAATATATTTCTTCAGAGAAATTAAACGAACGGGCTCTTTTTTTTTAACAAGATTCATTTTCTTTGCTGAAAAAACCATGCTGATGGCCATAATTTTTTTAGTAACAGGTTCAGGTTTTAAAGGGATTATAGTATATTTCATCATTTTGACCTGGCCTACACCTAAATCCTAATTTACGCTTTAGATCAAATGTATTTTAAATCAAATTTTGAATGTACAGCGCCCTGAGAAATTAATGGAGCTTTAAAATAAATAATAATAATTATTAAAAGATACCATATACTTAAACCTTCCTGGACAATTTGTGCTGAATTAAGGAACTATTCAAATAAAAGTTATCCATAGTCCATCTCTTTATTGAAATCATCTCTTATCCTACTACAAAGATCAGAAGCATAACTTGTGGCTCCTGGACCCAAATGCAAAATCTTTAATTGGAGCCCCCACCTCTGATGTGGCATTTATAATACTAGTGTCCTCTTAGACGGTAGGTTTTAGATCCCTTTTTGGGCCCGGGTCGGCTAAAAAATGCTAACTTGTTTTATTAAAAAAAAATTTTCCTTTAAATAAAAAATTTAAAAAACGCTTAAAATAACTAACTTTTCAACAAATAGTAATAGTAATATAAAAACCACCCGGGGGCCCAAAAAACACGGGGACATGTATGTCGGGAGTTGCGCCTTTTTTCTGGTAAAAAAACTCCCCTCACGACCGAACCCCTGTCGGACGCAGGGTTTGGGGTTTTTTGCGCAACCTTGCCATTTTCGGCTGCGAAAAACATAAAGGGGCGTGTAATGGGCGCGGTGTGGACGTTTGGGGCGGGACGCACAACTTCGAATCCTCGGGCAGGGTGACCGGTCGGCAAAGGGTCCCGGCGTTTTGCGCGTGACAGCCCGACGGGAGACCTAATTGAATGGGGTCTCCCTACCCAGAGGAGGCGAAGTAAACGAAAGTAAGGGAAATGGGTCAAAATGTCCCTTTGGTCGACGTTACAACAGTACCTAAAAAAAAGAGTTGCTAGAAAATGTTTTCATTAATAAAGATAAATATCAAAGTTGTCTAAAAACGATTAAATGTATTGAAAAAGTTGTTCATTTAAAATTAGAGGAAAAATATTGATCGCAAAAAAAAATTTCCCCCTTCAGCCCCTTGAGACGGGATATGATTCCAAAAATCGTTTTTATTAGGTGAAAAAACTTATCGAAAAAGAGCTAAACCTTTAAAAAACATACTTCAAACAAATAATAAAAACGCGTTTGTCCCCGTCCCCCGGCGCTCAACGGGTTTGGGATATAGAAAATTTGGGGAATACAGAAATTCAATTTTGTAAGATTTCATTGGTCACAAAAACCCAAATCAGAATGGGAGGACAGGGGCCCCAATTTTATAACCTATGGAGTGTATTGACCAAATAAAATGAAAAGGGGGAAGTTCAAAATACAGTAAAAAAGGCAGAAAAGGCTGTTTGGTTTTTAACTAGGGGGGCTTGGCTATCCCGGGCAAATCAGAGCGCGACTATTTTGTCCCTTGTGTCTAGGGAAAGGGGGCATGAAACCCAGCCCGTGCGGCTTTTTTTGTAAAAAAATGTTTTTTTTTTGATTAAAACTTTCTCAAAAAAGAGCTAAAACCTTTCTATTAACTAATAATACGTCTTAGGGTTTTTTTAAAAATGCAATCAAAATAAAAAATGTAAAAGCCGAAATCAAATGTAAGACTAAAAAGTTGTACCGATGTGTATAAAAAAGAAACAAAAATAGGGGGGGTAACAAAAATAACTAAAAAAATGAATTCAATGATTCATTTTTTATTTCTTTATTTTCGTTAGCCAATGCCCCCCTATTTTTTTTTTTAATTTTAAAGGGAGGGGGTACAACTTCGTGAGTCTTTCTTTGTTTTCTGGATGTACAGTTTATTAAATTTTGCATTAAAAAAAACCAAAAACTTTCTCGTCTCCCTTTGGGCCCAAATAATTGCCCCTCTTTTAACTTACCAATCAAAAACAAAAAACTCGCCTCATTTCTTTTCCAAAAGAATCTTCGCGCCCTTCTTGACACTAAAAATAGACGCACTACATTGATTGGTGGTTTCATACTGCCGCCTGGTCCAACCCAAATTTTGCTCTTTTTGCCTTTTTTACTGTATTTTGAACTGTCCCGCCTTTCATTTGTTTTGGTCAATACTACTCCATAGGTTTAATGGTTCCTGGGGCCCTATTTGATTGGTTGGTTTCTTGCCGCCCAAGAAAGTGTTTAAAATTTTATTTACTGTTTTCCCCAAATTTTTTTCCAAAGCCCAATTCCTGATGTTGTGCCTGCCCGGCGACCAAAGGTTTTTAAGGATTTTATTTGTATGTTTATAAAGGTTTCGCTCTTTTACAGAAATTTTTTTAACCCCTAAAAAAAAACATTTATTTACAAAAACCCATGTCTCACAGAGCTGAGATTTCAGTCCCCCCCATTTCTACATAGATCAATGGGGGCAAGTAGCTCGCGCTTGATTGGCCCCGGGTAGCCCAAACACCCGCTAGTTCAACAATCAGATTTTTCTGCCTTTTTTTCTGTATTTTGAACGTCCCCCCTTTTCATTTATTGGTCAATTACTCCTAGGTTATAATGGGTCACGCCGCTCTATTCTGATTGGTGGTTTAGCCGCCAAAGAGAAGCGCTTACAGAATTTTAATTCCCGTATTTCCCGGCAATTTTTCAATATCCAATTCTGAAGGGGCGCCCTTAAATTTTTTTTTTTAGTGATTTTATTTAGTATTTTTAGAAGGTTTAGCTCTTTTTCAAGAAGTTTTTTCACCTAATAAAAAAAGATTTTTTTTTTCATACTCCTGCCTGGAGCTGAGAGTAATATTTATTTCTTGAGCGAATTTATAATTTTTCCTTTAATTTTAAAAGATCAACTTTATTCTTCATTTATTGAAAAAAACAAAACTTTTGTATTCATAATGTTTAATGTTTTTTTCGCTGTTTTCCGCCCGTCTGAAGGAATTTATTTAGGTGCATCCTTTTTGGCCTAAGTCCCGCAATCCCCTTCCGCACTGCCGAGGCGCAAGGAACTTTTCACCGCATGAAAGAGCGCACCTGCTGGGCAGGAAAACTTGATCCATGGAGTACAGGTGAGGCACAGCCTCTGGCCAAAAACCCGTACTGCGTTCACACCTGGCGAGGGCGCGGACTTTTTAAACCCCATGTTGGCGACCCGGGCGCCGAATGCATTCCGTTCGAGCTCGAAACCGGGCTCCGAGCGCCCACTTTACATGTCGCCCCCAGTGCCCGTATGAAAACTATCTAGGTTAAGATTTTTTTTGTTTGCCCATACAACCAATCAGGCTCCCTTTTTTTCATGTAGTGCGATGAAAAAAAAGAAAGGGGAAGTCTGATTGATTGTTTGGGCAACAAAGAAAATCTTAGGGCCAATGTAAATCCCCCCCCCCGGGTCGGGGCGCAACTTTGCCAGTTTTGGAGGAATCTCGCCTGATTTTTGTGGGGCCCGGGGGGCGTCATAAATACATTAAAGTCCGCCGAAACCCCGCCATGTTTTAGGGCAGTGGGGGGGTCCGAGGCGCAGTGCGGGGGGCCCTATATTGGCGCCCGGAGTAAGTGGCACCAACAGCGGGGGGAAAAATCCGCCGCGCGGCCAGTGTGTTAGGCGCAGTGCAGGGGGCCCCAGGGGCCCCGAGCGGCGCTGCCGGGATTCCCGTCGGGCGGTGCGCTCACATGCGGCCCAAAGTTCCCCGCGCCTCGCCAGGGGGGGGCATGCGGGGCTTTGGGGCGTGGGGGGGCTGCGGAAAAACTTCCCATGCGAGAAGTGGAAAAGCGAAAATCATTCCCGATTCGGGGCGGGGGTTTTGAATTAAAAAACGCCTTTTTAAAGGGTTAACATTCCAGGAAAAAGCTAAAACTAAAAAAAAAAAAATCAAAAAAAAAACACTTTCCAATATCTAATTCAAGAATTAGGTATTGGAAATTGCCGGGGAAAAAAGTAATTCAAAATTCAAAAACTATTTGATTTGGGCGGCATAAACCCCGGCCCAATCAAAATAGGAGCGACAGTGAACCATTTAAAACCCATAAGGAAGTTTTAGCCAATCAGAATCCACGGGGGGTAGTTCAAAAAACAGTAAAAAGCTAAAAAAAAGCTGATTTTGGTTAAACACCGGGGGGCTTGGCAGCTAGCTAAAAGAATAGGAGCACCCGAGACCCCTTTTTAAGCCTATGGGAATTTTGACCCCAGAATCCACGGGGGGGACTGTTCAAAATATGTTTAAAAAAATGAAAAAGAGGAAAAAGGGTGAGCTTTAGGGGGGCTCGGAGCTCGCTAATGAATGGAGCAACGGACCCATTTAAAACCCCATGGGGAAATTTTTGACAATCGAAAGGAGCGACCAAAGCCCATTTAGTCTAGGGGAAGTTTAACCAACAGAATCCCCCGGCAGGATAATTCAAAATACAGTAAAAACAGAAAAGGCTGATTGGCGAGTGGGGGTTGGGTATCCCAGCCAATCAGAGCGCGAGCACTTCTCCCATTATAGGCCATGGGAGATGGGGGCAATGCAAACTCGGGGCTCAGCGCGTGCGCATGAAGTTTAAAAAAAAAAATTTTTTTATTTAAAAAATAAACTTTTTCGTAAAAGGCCCAACCCTTTTTACAAATAAAGCAGTTTTAAAAACCGAACAAGCGTTTGTCGCGAGACGGGGGTACATAGGGGGGGAAATTTAATAAAGAGAATTTAGGGAAATACTAAAACAAATTGTTTAAGTATTTTTATTGGTCCCCGAAGCCAGCCAATCGAAAAAGGACGACAAAGACCCATTATATCCCAGGGGGAGTTTGGGCCAATCAGAATGGGGGCGACAGTGGCCCCTTTAACCCATGAAGAATATTAACCAATCAGAATAGGAGCGACAAAGTCCCCTTAATCCTATGGGGGAGTTTGGACAATCAAAATCAAAGGGGGGGAAGTTCAAAAAATAAGTAAAAAAACAGAAAAGGCTGATTGGCTGGTAGCGGGGGCTTTGGGTATCCCACCCCAAACAGAGGCGAGCTCTTCTCCCATTATAGTTATGGAGGAGGGGGCTCGAAATCTCGGTCACGCCGTCGGGTGAAGTATTTAAAAAAAAAAATAATTTTTTTTAAGTGTAAAACATTATAAATAAAAGCCGAACCTTCTTTTCAATAAAACAGTTAAAAACCCGAACAACCGTTTGCGCCCAGACCCCGGGGTACAAGGGAAATTTCAATAGGAGAACGCCGGGGGAAATTTCAGTAATTTTAAATTTTTTAAGCATTTATTGGCGGCAAAAAACCCGCCCTCGAATAGGAGCGAAATTCCCATTATAACCTATGGAGGAGAATTGACCAATCAGAAAAGGAGCGTAATGTCCCCTTAACCTATGGGAAAAAAGACCAATCAATTTAAAGGGGGGACAGTTCAAAATACAGTAAAAATGCAAAAAAGAGCTGATTGGTTTTAAGCGGGGGGGCTCGTCCACTTAGCCAAACAGAGGCGAGCTACTTTCTCATAGAGTTTATGGGGAAAAAAATTCTGAGCGCCTCGGATTGGCTAAAATTAAAAGAGGGGCCGTTATTTGGACCAAGGGAGGGCGGGGCCCCTCCTATGGGTTTTCAAAGCAATTGAAATAAAACTTACATGGCCGAAACAAATTATAACACTACAGAAAATGGTCCCGATGTGTAAAAAAACGAATGATAAATGGGGGTAAAAAAAAAAATATTAAACAAAAAAAATCATGTTTATTTCTTTTTTTTCGTTAGCCCCAAAAATAAGTATGGGGGCAACGAAAAAAAGAAATAAAAATGTTTTTATTGATTTAATTTTTTTTTCGTTACCCAATTTTTATTCATTTTATATACACATCGGGCCACTTCTGTAGTTTTTATAATTTTATTTGGCATGTACAGTTTTATTTCAGATTGCATTAGAAATTCCATGCATAGCGTCTCACCTAAGTGGACCTATGTAGGACCATAAAATAGTCATATAATAACTGTCCCAGTACTTGCCCTAACAATAAGCGGAGCTATCACCTTGGAAAGGGCGGCCCCACTTTTCATTGGCTAGCTCTAAATGATGTGTAAACTTAAAAAACCTAAAACCCTCCTCATGTGCTTCCCCACTTGAAAAAATTAAAGTGGTTCATCAGGGAATCAAATCTTAATGCCTGCCTGCGATGTAGTACATATGATAATTCTAGTTGATGAAAATGCCTTGAGGGTTAAATGCCAAAGTCCTATTTAAAACTGCCCGCTCTTCCTATCAACGTCATTAGCTAAATAATGCTGCCATACCTAGCATCACTTATGTATCGGGAATTTACGGTCACATTTTTTTTTTTTTTTTTTTTAAAAAAGGATACCAAAAAGCCATGAGTTTGGGGATATCATTTAATGATTTGACAGATGTGAGACTGTCAGCCACCCTTTCTGAAGATATAGCAGACCAGTTTCTGTATGGTGCGTTGTGACTCCTTCATCTTTTATTCATTGTGTATTTCTGGTCTTATGTGTGTATAATACTATTATAATTTGGTGAAACGTTACTATCTATTTGAGGGATTATTATATATTTTAAATTTGATTAAAATATTGCGTTTTTAACTAGAGGCCTTTTTTATGTGAGCTTGAGGACACTCTGGTGATATTATATCACATATGTCTGTGAAAAGCACCTCTGAACTTTCTATAGTTATGGCCCTGAAACAAGTATGTTAGATCAGTCAAATAGTAATTGCAATAAAGGGCCTATATAGACAACTGTATTACATTTGTTATGGGGTTATACCTTCCTTAGAGGTGCCTGGGGACTATTCTGTACCTCTGTATTTCTTCAATTTCACACAGAAAAAAAAAAATCAAGGCATGTTGTGTTGGACGCTGCAAGTACAGCAGTATTCTTTCTTAAAAGGATTGTTTCTGGGAAAGAATATCTCCGTACATAAAATACCCAATAGAACCTGTCCTACACAGGGGCTATATGGAGGCTATACTAAGATGCTACAGGACCTGTATATAGGTATCTCAGAAGAAAGGTGTTTTAAACACTATCATATCCAAAACCAACACTAAGGACGACATGTATGAAATTTAGCATTTAAACACCAAATTTCATGCGCATAACAATAGCCTAAAATGTACCTGATTTCTGAAACTGCTCTACAACGGGTCATAAATCGGGTGCATTCTAGCGCTATTATGACATTTCTGGCTCAGGTATACCACTTTGAAAGCGATATACCTGTTCCAGCAGTAATGCGCCTAGAAATGCTGTAGCAAAGCTATAAATCTGTAGCTTCATACGGTTCTAGTGCGCCTCACTTCCCGCACGCCCCCCGAAATCAGGCGCATTACAAATTGCCGCTCGCGCTTCATAACGCTCCTGGTATTGGCCATTTAAAAATGCAGTGAATGGGGCTGCGCCTGATATTGGGCTGAAAAGACGCCAGATATCTGGCGCAGCCCCGTTCATATATGTCGCCCTAAGCCTACTAAACTAAGCCCAAAAATATCTTAAAACTAATGTAACGTGTAAAAGTCTTGAAAGTCATGGAAATACTATCTGGTTTTGAATTTTGCAAAGTAATTGTGAAGGATTATTAGTAGAACTGGCAGAAAATGTTGGAACTGTAGTAGTTAGAGATTATTTAAAATGTGGGAAAAATAAAAGAAGATTTTAAATGACAACACTTTTATCAGTGCATTGACAAAGATGTAAATTAATGGAAATTTGAACCCTTTCCAGACCCAGCAATTTTTGGTGATGACGTTCTGTTTTTTTCATCCCTACTTTCCTTCTAATCGTAGATGAGGGCTTGTTTTTTTCTTAAAAACAAGTTATAGTTTTAGTTGTATTTACCATTATACAAATGTAATAATATAAAAATCAAAAAATAATTAATGAGAATTTAAGAGAATAAAAAATTATACAGAAAAAAAAATAGCACACAAATTAAACTGGTACAAGCTGTTGTGGCTGAAGTGCCTAAAACAAACATTCTAGCACAACAAAAACACAGCAGCACCCACCATGCAAATATTTAATTTATAGCATATTTGGAACATGTATTATTGTACTTGCAGGTACAAGGAGACAACTTTACTGTAAAAGAATCTAATGATGTTTTCTCTTTTAAAAAAATCTGGAAAATAAACTATGTTTTGAAATTTAACAGCAAATGAACATTTCTTTTTTGAATATTTATATTAACCAATCCTTAATCTTTGAGGAGTTGCCTATTTTTAAGGCTCTTACTTTTGATAACGGCTCTTCTTAAAAATGGTTCTTTAGAACTTGTGTGTCTATTGATCTCAAAACGACAACTATTTAATAACGTTACTATTGGTTTTATCTAGAAAAATATGAAAGGCGTAATGAATATAGCATAATGCATCATAAAACCATTGCCAACATACATAAAACTAAAATCGACTGTGTCAATAGCAAAGTAGCCAAACTTGCGAGAGACAAAGTAAAATTCTCATCTTTTGGTCAAATCAAACTTATAGCAATGCCCTAAGCAACGCAATATTTAAATCTGGCCTTAGCGCCAATTCTGTATTCCTCCTGGGGAAGTGCAAATGAATATTCTAAAGTTCTGTGGTCTAATAAATCCCCTGTTTCCCATTTCAGTCTAACACCATATGCTTATATTTTTTACCACTACTTTACAAGCAGTGGTTTTTATTTTACTGTCTGACATTATGATGTACATATCGCCTAGATTTTATTTTTTTGTTAACTGTAAAACTGTAAAATGAAACATAATCTTTTCTTACAATCTGTTTTTGTTTTCTGGTTGTAGATTATTTTGCATTCTTATTTTTGCACGTTATTATTGGACTGTCCATTTTGCCTGAGCTGCTGGAGAATGTTCTAGATGGGCTATGCCTAACATATTTGGCTATGATATTTGCATCCTGCTTTACTTTCTACCTATTACAAGAAGTATCTATAGACCAATACACAAGTAACAGATGTAGTCAGATTGCCTGAGGTCAGTGCAGGTGGAGTTATTGCACAATGTGAGACAGGCAGAAGGGCAGGGCAGGTTGCAGATGTTAGAATTATGGCCAGAAAACAAGCAGAGTCTTTGTCAAAGCAGTCTGAAAAAGTAAACAACTTCACATACTTGGACCAAATGAAGCTTACAAAATGGGGTATGAGTACTTGTAATGTTTGTTACAGATAAACATTGGTTAAAGAACAGGTGTATTGGTGTGCTGGGTCCCTTTAAATACTAATTGTCAATGTGTATGTGCAAAGTGGTGTGAACACTCTACTAGTGGTTTTATATGTAAATAGGGTCTGCACTATAGAAATGTATATATGTTTGGATGATGCAGTTTTGGGGTATCACATGTATTACCTGTAGTCCTACAGACAATGAAAGGTTGCCAGTGCATATAATAGCCAGCTACCTTAGATGCCTTTCTTAAAAATTGTGAAGGGAGTCCTCTGTAACTAGCTGAGTGGTATGTTCACACGGCGTATTGTGGCCTGTACTGTAGAAATTTGGGTGTTTTAGAAGTCGCACGGGGCCGCACTCTTAAAAAATGTGGGTGGACCGGCCCCATTCACTTCTATTATCCACTGTGCGTAAACACCAGGAAGAAGTGGCATTCCACTTCTTTCTCCCAGTGTACAATACGCGAGTATTGTATTCCAGGAAAGATGGCCGAAATTCATAGCTCTCCATGAGAGCTATGAATCACAGTAATTGCGGATCACATTTCGGGCATTTTGCAGCGCAGTTACATGCCGAAATATTCCCCGCAATTACGTGGTAAATTAGGGTATGTTAACCCCGGTTAATTGGGGGGGGACAGTACGTTCCGCAATTAGCCGGTGTTCGGGAGTTGCTGATCGGGTGTACATAGCATGCATTATCGCGGATGTATTTTATGGGGGGGGGAAGGGACCGTATCTCTAGATTACAGTAATGATTTGGGCACATTTCGCTCTGTTAGATCGCAGTACGCCGCGAAATACGCGTCGAAATGCGCCCCAAAATAAGGTGTAAACATACCATACCTTACGTGACATAAGTGAAGGAAATTTAATCTGTAGGAAACAGACCTCCCAGGAGTGAAAACAATTGATTATCAAAGGTAAACAATCTAATCTTGTTAGAGATAAAGACTTTATCCAATCATGGTACCATCACTCTCTGCTCTCTGCCTAATCAACAAAGGAAAATGCATACAAAAAATGGGAGATTATTTACTCAAAAAACACTGCAATTTTTTTGGGAATTTACAGTCAAAAGGCGGGATAGACTGAAGTAGGAGGGGGAGTTCTGGCCATTGCATGTGGGAAAAATTCCCCTCCCTTTGCTAGCAGCAGCTACATACCCCCTGTAGGGGAACAATTAGATGATAAAAACTGACATTAGTTTAATACATTCATCCGCATGCGAAAAGCCACGTCGGGGCGTAACTACCCCGGGGAGAGACAAACAGCTGCCCCGGGGGGCCTGGCTTTAGGGGGCCCGCAGCAGCTATCCCCTCTGCTACCCGGTAGTTTGGGTCCGCGCCCGCCCGGGAGTGAACAACTAGTTCACGTGCGGACGCGGGAGTGCGGGGCCCCGGGGCTTCCTACCTGAGGGCCCCGCGCCCCCAAAGGGAGGTGGGCCCAAATTTGCAGAGCAGATGGCTTGCCTGCAATCAGTGAGCTGGCCCACAGTGCGACTGGGCTGCACGATTTACGTCCAAACTCGCGGGCCCGCGCCGAGCACAGATGGCCCCCCCCGGGGCAGTCAATTGAGGGAGCGAGAGGTGAGTAAGTGATTTTTTATTTTTTTTAATTTAATAAGCCCTGCCTGCCATATATTTATCCCTTAGCCTGTTGCCCTTTTCTACCCCCTATGCCCCGGCTGCCTATAATTTGGGCCCCATAGCCCCCCAAAGCCCCGCCAACCCATATATAGCCCCTATAGCCTGTCTGCCTATAATAGCCCCCAAAGCCCTGCCGCCCATATTACCTCCCCCAAAACCCTGCCTCGTATAATATTCCCCCCTGCCTATCCTTTGCCTGCCTGTATGGGGCCCCCCCTACATAATTGCCCTGCCTGCCTACATATAGGCCCCCATGCTTCCCAAACTTGCCTTTCCCACCTTATGGCCCTATACCTTGTCTGCCTATCTATATGGGGCCCTATAGCTACCTAAACTCTGCCGGTCTATATGGGACCTTATACTCTACCTAAACCCTGCTTGACTGCCTATATGGGGCCCTATAGCTACCTAAATCCTGCCTGCCTATATGAGGACCCTATTGCCCACCTTAACCTGGCCTATCTGGGGCCCCATATAGCCTGTCTAAACCCTGCCTGCCTAAATGGACCCCATATAGCCAGGGGAGCAGGGAGTGAGGTACTGAAAAAGTGAGGATTCTAAGATATTTGTGTCTAAATCTCCAGGGACAAGTGGTCGGGAGACGTCATCATGGCAGTCTGGACGGATGCAGAGCAAAAGGGAAAGTCAACGACTCGTCAGAGAAACGTCACCTGTGAGTCACAAGATGTAACTACAACCTCAATTCCAAAAAAGTTGGGACACTAAACAAATTGTGAATAAAAACTGAATGCAATGATGTGGAGGTGCCAACATCGAATATTTTATTCAGAATAGAACATAGATGACAGATCAAAAGTTTAATCTAAGTAAATGTAACATTTGAGGAAAAATATGTTGATTCCAAATTTCACAGTGTCTACAAATGCCAAAAAAGTTGGGACAAGTAGAAATAAGTGGCTGGAAAAAAGACATTGAGCATATAACGAACAGCTGGAAGAGCAATCAACACTAATTAGGTTAATTGCCAACATGATTGGGTATAAAAAGAGCTACTCAGAGTGTCAGTGTCTCTCTGAAGCCAAGATGGTAAGAGGATCCCCAATTCCACCATTGTTGCGCAGAAAAATAGTGCAGCAATACCAGGATGGTGTTACCCAGCGTAAAATAGCAAAGACTTTAAAGTTATCATCATCAACCATACATAACATCATCAAAAGATTCAGAGAATCTGGAACAATCGCTGTGCATAAGGGTCAAGGCCGTAAAACTCTACTGGATGCTCGTGATCTCCGGGCCCTTAAACGTCACTGCACCTCAAACAGGAATGCCACTGTCAAGGAAATAACAGAATGGGCTCAGGAATACTTCCAGATTGTCAGTGAACACAATCCACCGTTCCCTCCGCCGTTGCCAGCTGAAACTCTACAGTGCAAAGAGGAAGCCATTTCTAGGCAAGCTCCACAAGCTCAGCCGTTTGCACTGGGCCAGGGGTCATTTAAAATAGAGTGTGGCAAAATGGAAAACTGTTCTGTGGTCAGATGAGTCACGATTTTAAGTTCTTTATGGAACAGTGGGACGCCATGTCATCCGGACCAGAGAGGACAAGGACAACCCAAGTTGTTATCAACGCTCCGTTCAGAACCCTGCATCACTGATGGTATGGGGTTGCAAGAGTGCTTGTGGCATGGGCAGCTTGCATGTCTGGAAAGGCACCATTAATGCAGAGAGCTATGTTCAGGTTCTAGAACAACATATGCTCCCATCTAGACGTCATCTCTTTCAGGGAAGAGCCTGCATTTTTCAACAAGATAATGTCAGACCACATTCTGCAGCAATCACAACATCATGGCTACGTAGGAGAAGGATCCGGGTACTGAAATGACCGCCTACAGTCCAGATCTTTCACCTATAGAGAACATTTGGCGCATCATAAAGAGGAAGGTGCGACAAAGAAGGCCCAAGACGATTGAACAATTAGGCCGTGTTCACACGGCTTATTCCCGACGGATTTGTGAGCCGTATTGAGCTCACAAATCCGCCGTGGAAAAGGGGCGGGACGGGGGCGGGGCCAGAGCGCGGCGGGTGCGCCGCTCCCCGGCCCCATAGACTTCCATTATCCACAGCGCGTATTGCGCCTGGATAATGTGCATGTCACTTTCTCCCCGCCCGACGGATTCGCCGAGCGGGGAGGAGCGACGGAATCCACTGTTCTCTATGAGAGCAGTGGATTACCGTAATAACTCCAACGGATTGGCGCCGTACTGCAGCGCAAATCTGGCGCGGAGTACGGCGCCAATCTGTGCCCAAATAAGCCGTGTGAACGAGGCCTTTGAGGCCTGTATTAGACATGAATGGAAGAGCATTCCTATTTCTAAACTTGAGAAACTGGTCTCCTCTGTCCCCAGACGTCTGTTGGCTGTTGTAAGAAGGGGGGATGCCACACAGTGGTAAAAACGGCATGGTCCCAACTTTTTGGGGATTTGTTGATTCCATGAAATTTTGAAACAACATATTTTTCACTTAAAATAATACATTCTCTCAGTTTCAACTTTTGATCTGTGATTTGTGTTCTATTCTGAATATAATATTAGATGTTGGCACCTCCACATCATTGCATTCAGTTTTTATTCACAATTTTTTTAGTGTCCCAACATTTTGGGAATTGAGGTTGTACACTTCAATCACATATGTTTGCAGTGTCTGTGTACACTGGTGTCTACCACTATATGCTCACTATCTGGTGGTTATATACAGTCTGCAGAGCCTGTGTACACTACTATGTACCACTATATGGTCACTATATGGCAGTAATATTGGTCTTTGTTTACTGATCATAGTAGAGTAGGGGTATTATTCAGTCACTATGTGGTGGTAATTTGTGGTTGTGTTCTGGAGGTATAATCAGGTCCATATGTAGTAGTGTTGTTGGTAATGTTGGTTTTGGTATAGTGGATTTGTTTGGTAGCAGTATGATAGTGAGATGTATGGTGAGGTATTTGCCCCTTGTATTATCTACATTATCTAACTGCATGTTCTGGTAAATGTTCGTGGTCAGGGAGGTGGGTAAGAGGGTGGTTAGGGGGCTCCATCTAAAAGTTTGCTTTGGGGCCCAGGCTTCTCTAATTACGCCCCTGGCCATAGTATAATGCATGGGGAGATTGTACAAATGCAAAAATACCAATAAGACAACCACTCACATACTCTCAATGCATGAGGGGGGTGGTTGCTGGTACTACAATTGAATATAAATACAGAAGGGTGCGATAAATACAGATACGTGTGGTACACCATGCTGGCTTAATAACCTATTAGTGACAACCATACTATTAGATTAGGCAGGCTGCCCAGCACTTTCTGGGTGTCCAACACAAAACACAGACACCCTCCGCTCCCCAGCACTATTGGGCAGATAAAAAATATGACAAACTAGAAAAATGTTAAATATGAGTTATTACAGTTAGTACAGGGGCCCTGATACGCAAGCTTGCAACCAGCGGCAACGGTCCTCATGTCTTGCGAGTCCCTACAATAACAATTTACAAAAAAGAACACATACAAAAAATGGGACATTACGTACCCAAAAAATTGTAGAATTTTTTGGGACATATTCACAGCTCAATGGCTGGACTAGACTGAACCCAGTAGCAGGCAACTCTGGCCCATATGCTACCTGGGAAAAATTAACAGGTGCAGCTAATTGCTGAGCAGCAGCTCACATACTCCCACTGGTTTTCTGCATGCTGGTGTGAACAGGTATTAAATTAATGTGCAGTTTATTTTATCATCTAATTGTTCCCCTACAGTATCAGTACTAAGTGTTAGAACCATGGACATCTTGTTACTCATTCTCTTAGTTAGCCCTTCACTCAGGGTGCAATGACTTTTGTGCTGCTCTGTGTCAGTCACATCCACACCAGGAGTCTTCTGGCCAATAGCTGTTTCTTTGGCTGCTTTCTGTCTCTATTTTACTGTCTTATGTCTTATCTCATGTAACAGGAGACTGCACTTATGTCTCTGTCACTGGAAGGGGATGTCCACTGCCACTGTCCTCTGTCACCACAGAGAGTCAGTCTCACAAGTCAGGGTTTATCTCCACAGCTCACTCTTGTCATATAATGACCATGCCTAGCACCATGTTGGCTGTCTCATCACAAATTACTGCACCAGCAGCTGTTACAAATTGAAAAAAGAAACACTGTTGTCCTTTATCAATGGTTCTCTCAATTCACTAAGTTAGAACATGTCACCATCTTGTCTGGAGGCTCAGTCAGGTCAAATAGCCACTGGTCCACCAATTGTTCTATTTTCATGGTTCCCATGCTAGATCCAACTGATTACTTAATGGCAGCTATGGAAAACAAGGGAGATATTCCAGTGATACTATATTGCCAAGCTAAGCAAAAACTACAAAAACAAAGTATAGGAATATAAGTGCTACATGATACAACTAAGATCAGCATGACATCAGAAGTCATTATTTAGGTAGCAAACATAACATTTTACTCTTATTTCCACTCCATAACTTGGTGAATTTCTTTAAGGAGGGCAACACATGGGGTACTTACTCAGTTCACTGGTTACTCAATTTTTATTCTTCTTATATGTTTAATACTTTATTATAACTTAAAACAATCACTATTACTTTCATCTCTTTCTGCTGTGGTGACCCTAAGAACTTGATATCTATTTTTATAGTATATATGGCAAAATGGAAAGCTTCAGAAGCTCATTGCCAGGGATACAGCCAAGAAGTAGAAAAGAAACTTTTTCAGTTCCAGCAAAGACATTGTTAGCTATTTATAATATCCTCATAAGTGACCCCCTCCTCCAATTCATTGTCATTCTGGGCAGTGAACATAATATTTTTCAGGTTTGATTAATGCCTTATTGCTTTGGAATTTGGCAGAATACATGTGATATATTGTCTTTACTGCATAATATCTTCTAATTGTTAATTAACCAGTGAAATCTAAAAGCAATGGCCAATTGGCTACATGATGAAACATATTATTCCTGGAAACAATAACCATGGGAATCAACAGTGATTAACCACTTAATTCCTCCAGTGGAATTTGTACAGCCCCCAATTATCTGTATCTAAAGTGTGACATATATATAACTATATATATACATCTTGTGTGAGCTCAGACATTTATAAAACAGACACATTTAAATAGAAAATTTTCTACGCACAGGCTTCTGTAATAGGATCTTTCTCTAGTGACATTTTATTGCCAGCTAATTAAAGGAGCGTCACTGTATCCCCCACACACAGATGCTCAGCGCACCCCACAAAATCTGTTTCCTTGGCACACATTAATCATCCCTTGAGTAATATTCACCCCAGATCCCACAAGGTCCATAATTGGGACGTGTTCCCAGGATCTTGAATTGTATTCTTTTCTTCTGTGATGTACCTGCTTATCTCTCCCTCCTCTGTGTGCACCATGCAGGGGGTGTTAATTTACAGAACCACGTGCAGGCTGTGCCTTGCGTTGGATGGATTCCCAGTGTGTTTGGGAATCATAGCCACACACGATTTCAGGAGCGTCATATATTATGACAGGTCCCTCACTCACTACCTCTAAGCCGCTCAGTTGCTGTTTTGCCATAATAAACTGTTTGTTTTTTTTTGTGAAAGAATTTTTATGTTGCTAACAAAGCTACATTAAAAACACAAAAAATCTTTATATATATATATATATATATATATATATATTTTATATATATATATAATACACATACATACGGTGTGTGTAGAATTATTAGACAAGTTGTTTTTAAAAGGCTTCTTTTTATTATTGAACAACAACTATGTTCTCAATCAACCCAAAAGACTCATAAATATCAAAGCTTAATATTTTTGGAAGTTGGAGTGTTTTTTTTTTTTTTAGATTTGGCTGTCTTAGGAGGATATCTGTTTGTGCAGAATTATTAGGCAACTTAATAAAAACCAAATCTATACCCATCTCACTTGTTTATTTTCACCAGGTAAACCAATATGACAACAGACAATTTATAAATAAACATTTCAGACATTCAAAAACAAAACCAAAAACAAATTAGTGACCACTATAGCCACCTTTCTTTACAATGACACTCAAAAGTCTTCCATCCATAGATTCTGTCAGTTGCTTGATCTGTTTACGATCAACATTGCGTGCAGCAGCCACCACAGCCTCCCAGACACTGTTCAAAGAGGTGGACTGTTTTCCCTCCCTGTAGATCTCACATTTTAGGAGGGACCACAGGTTCTCTATGGGGTTCAGATCAGGTGAACAAGGGGGCCATGTCATTATTTTTCTTCTTTTTGACCTTTACTGCCAGCCACGCTGTGGAGTATTTGGATGCACATGATGGAGCATTGTCCTGCATGAAAATCATGTTTTTCTTGAACGATACCGACTTCTTCCTGTACCACTGCTTGAAGAAGGTGTCTTCCAGAAACTGGCAGTAGGTTTGGGAGTTGAGCTTCATCCTCAACACGAAAAGGTCCCACAAGTTCATCTTTGATGATACCAGCCCATACCAGTACCCCACCTCCACCTTGCTGGCGTCTGAGTCGGAGTGGAGCCCTCTGCCCTTTACTGATCCAGCCTCAGGACCATCCATCTGGCTCATCAAGAGTCACTCTCATTTCATCAGTCCATAAAACCTTAGAAAAATCAGTCTTAAGATATTTATTGGCCCATTCTTGACATTTTAACTTATGTTTCTTGTTCAAAGGTGGTCGTTTTTCAGCCTTCCTTACCTTGGCCATGTCCCTGAGTATTGCACACCTTGTGCTTTTTGATACTACAGTAACGTTGCAGCTCTGAAATATGGCAAAACTGGTGTCTAATGGCATCTTGACAGCTTCACGCTCGATTTTCCTCAATCCATAGGCAGTTATTTTGCGCCTTTTTTTTTCAACACGCTTCTTGAGACCCTGTCGGATATTTGCCATGAAACGCTTGATTGTTCAGTGATCACACTTCAAAAGGTTGGCAATTTCAAGGCTGCTGCATCCCTGCAAGACATCTCACAATTCTTGACTTTTCAGAGTCCGTCAAATCTCTCCTCTGACCCATTTTGCCAAAGGAAATTAAGTTGCCTAATAATTAAGCACACCTTATATAGGGTGTTGATGTCATAAGACCACATAAGTCATAAGTCATAAGTCCTCATTACAGAGATGCACATAACCTGATTTACTTAATTGGTAGTTGGCTTTCAAGCCTATACAGCTTGGAGTAGGATAACATGTATAAAAGGGTGATGTGATAAAAATACGCTTTTACCTAATAATTCTGCACACAGGGGTGTGTGTGTGTATATGAAAATATATATATATTATATAAAAAAAAAAAATATATATATATATATATATATATATATACACACTCACCGGCCACTTTATTAGGTACACTTGTCCAACTGCTCGTTAACACTTAATTTCTAATCAGCCAATCACATGGCGGCAACTCAGTGCATTTAGGCATGTAGACATGCTCAAGACAATCTCCTGCGGGTTCAAACCGAGCTCAGTATGGGGAAGATAGGTGTTTTGAGTGCCTTGAACGTGGCATGGTTTTTTGGGTGCCAGAAGGGCTGGTCTGAGTATTTCAGAAACTGCTGATCTCCGGGGATTTCCCCACGCCAACCCATCTCTGGGGTTTTACAGAGAATGGTCCGAAAAAGAAAAAACATCCAGTGAGCGGCAGTCCTGTGGGCGGAAATGCCTTGTTGAAAGCCAGAGGTCAAAGGAGAATGGGCAGACTGGTTTTGAGCTGATAGAAAGGCAACAGTGACTCAAATAGCCCCCCTTACAACCAAGGTAGGCAGAAGAGCATCTCTGAACGCACAGTACGCGAACTTTGAGGGAGATGGGGTACGCAGCAGAAGACCACAACCCAGTGCCATCCTTTCAGCTAAAAAAACAGGAAAACTGAGGTCCAATTTGCCCAAGCTCATCGAAATTGGACAGTAGAAGATTGGAAAACGTTGCCTGGTCTGATGAGTCCGATTTCTGCTGCGGACATTCGGATGGTAGGGTCAGAATTTGGCGTCAACAGCATGAAAGCATGTATCCATCCTGCCTTGATCAACGGTTTCAGGCTGGTGGTGGTGGTGTCAGGGTGGTGGGGAATATTTTTTTGGCACTTTTTGGGCCCCCTTGGTACAATTGCTTTTGCAACACCTTGTGGAATCTATCCCACAAGAATTGGGGCAGTTCTAAAGGAAAAAAGGGGGTCCAACCCGTTATTAGCATGGTGTCCTAATAAAGTGGCCGGTGAGTGTTTATTTTTTATAATATTTTTAATAATATTATATATATATATTATATATATATATATTATATTTATATATATATATAAAATCAAAAAATGGGGCGGTCCCACATCTCAAGGGTAAGCGTGTCCCACATCTGAGGTCTCCATGATGTAAAAGGCTGACCTAAACTGACATACACATCTACAGATATAGCAGAGCTAAGCTACCGATAAGCAATATACAGTGCATTGTGATTTTAAAAAGGACTGTAGATTGACCTATTATGTTATACATTTTGCAGCCACAAAAATACCTTTCTGGCTCTGCTACAGTACAAGATAGTGTAATGGTCCATTGTAAACACATGATTTAAAGGGAACCAAAGTGAAATTTGCGTTTAGTTAGATCTCGCCAAAAAAAAATTTTTATAACAATCATATTCAGCTCCTTAAGTGGTGGCTGCTGACTTGTAAGACGCTTAGAGCAAAGATGTGCATAAGTTTATATTTTCTTTTATAGTACCTTATTAAGGAAACCTTATTATGGGTAATTAAACTTTGTGTATGTGTAAAAGTGGGGGAAAAAAAAATTTGCTATTATTAGTTTCTTATAAATTGTTCATAAAATATTAAAATGTAAGGGTCAGACTAGTTCATCATCCTTTATTCTTATCTTCAATTCTCGTTTTTTCTAAATCCTGAATATTACATTACTTTTTCCTAACGCTACTCCTGCTAACTCTTGTTTGTCCCTGACAATCCGGTTTCTTAAATTAAAGGGCTGTTCCGGCCATAGACTTTAATGTATTCCCGCGTAACCTCAAAGCCGCTAAACGGTCCCCCCTTTGGACCCACATCTAACCCTGAATTTGCCCCCCCCCCAAAAAAAGCTCACAAAGGGAAAAGGGCACGTTAGCATGAGTTCTATAGGAGTTACAAGGACATGTGTGCTTGGCTGTACCTGAATAAAAAAGAGTGTCGTGCGCTTGCGCGACAAGCTTTCCATTCTAAGCTGACACCTTGAAGGGCCCGTTTCCGAAATAGGTGCGGGTCCTACCTCGACTGCTATGCCATTAAAGTCAATAGGGGAAACACCTCTTTTAGAGGATTCTTAGGGGACTATACACATAGGTATGTGGCAGAAATGTATATAAGTCTCAATGCCCATTTTTGTAATGTACTACCCTTTCAGCAGGAGGTATAAGCTATGTGTGGTTTAATTTTCATGATTTATACTTGTTACCTATAGGAATAAATTTTACAGTATAATTACACAACATAGATTGAAAATTTTCAACTTTAGCATTGTTTATTTGACTACAGCTTCTTTCAGTCTGTGCTAAAGTGCTGCCCTCAAGATTAAATAAGGAATTCATGAAGACTAGCATTTTATATGCCAGTCTTAATGCAAACAGTGCTAGGGTAAGATGCACCAAATGTATTATACTTGGCATATCTTTTAGTGGTCTGTACACCTGGAATTGAAATCTACATTGGATTTATAATTCTACACTTTTATAAAAATTAAGTAAAGTATAGTTTAGAATGTGTTAAGAATTGCAAAAATAAGTTTAAATGTTTTTCTCAAAATGCATAAAAGTTCAACTTTTGTATGGTGTATATCCATTGATAAGTGTTATTTCCCTTCTATGTGGTGGATGATAAAGAGGTCACTATGGGTTACTTCCAGCAGGATGGTGCCATGTGCTTTATGTCTTGTGTCAGTATGGCTGATATTCAGGCTTTCTTCTATAACAATATCTCCAAGGGACTTGTTCATCATGTTCACTGGATTTAACATTGCTAAAAGCTGCACTTTGAATTGTTACCTATTCACACCAGTATGCAGAAAAGCCACAGTATGATACATGGGGAGATTGCACAAATGCAAAAATACCGATAAGGCAATCACTCACACATCTTCTATGTATGAGGGGGTTGTTGCTGGTATTATAAATGCATATAGATAAGGCAATACAGAAGGGCGCCATTAATGCAGATACATGTAGTGTACCATGCTGGCTTACAGCCTATTACTCCACTACTATTTGATTAAGCAGGCTTCCCGGCACTTTTTGGGTGTCCAACACCCAAAATACACCCAAAATACAGACACCCTCTGCTCCCCAACACTTTTGGGCAAAAAAATGACACACTGGAAAAATATCAGATATGAGGTATTAGTGGATACAGTGGCCATGGTATGCAAGCTCGCAAGCCCCGGCAAGGCTCCTCATCTCTTGTGAGTCCCTACACTAACAATTTACAAAAAAATCACAGAAGACAAATTGGACATTATTTACTCAAAAACACAGCAAAAGTCCATATGTACAGCTTAATGGCTGGACTGAAGACAAAGCCCAGTTGGAGACAACACTGGACCCTGTGCTACTTGGGAAAGATAAACAGGGGCAGATAATTGCAGAGCAGTAGCTCACACACCCCTCCACTAGGGGGACAATTAGATAATAAAAAAACTGCACATTGAATTGATACCTGTTCACACCAGTATGCAGAAAAGCCGCACTATAATACATGGGGAGGTTGCACAAATGCAAAAATACTGATGATGATGATTTTTTCTTTGGTGCTACCTGAAGGGGCAAGTGTACCAAAAGAAGCCAAGAACACTTGTGGAACTGCAGTCCAATATATGTAAAGAAAACGATGCTTAAATTCCACATAAATTATCCTACAATAGGTTCAGAAATTTTCTAGGGTAGTAAAAATCTTCCATTATCACCTCTGTATCATCCTGACATAGCTGACCTTTCCCATTGACCAAAAATATTTTTTTCATTGTTCATCGTCACGTTTTGACTTCTAGCTAGGCTGTTAGGAAGGACAATATCCACTAAGGTTGCAATTTCTGAGGCTGACACCCTCACATCTATACCCAACACGACAATTTTGCTTGGAAGTAGAGAAATGTGGTGGGTTTCCTTTTCATTGTATCTTTCCTAATCCCTCTAACTACAGTACTACAAGACTAGAGTTCCATTTAAGAGTTCCTGCCACAATTTTAAAAAAACTCTTACAATAGTAACAGGCAAAACCCTCAACTCAATTGAGTTCCAACTCAATTACCTACTTAAGAATCTAATCTATACTGCTGTTATAATTGCTAACAATACATCCTGTTACATGATCCCACATTACAATCATTTGCTTAGAAGCAAATATATATATTTGCCATCTGAAGGAGGCCAACACCATTTGACAGTCATATCTCTCCATGGTGCTAATTGAGCCCACCTGGCTGTCATGCCGAGGGCAATTGTGATTGTCCCATAGATAGGAAACCATTAAATCACCGAAATATTGGAAGCATAATTCAAGGTACAGACAGACTCTGAGTTAAAAACATCCGACTCACATCTGACTTGTACTTAAAGGGATTTTCTCACTACAATGTTTAGTTTTCAACATGGAGGGAAACGTAAATGAAGACTTTTACTAAATACATTGCTCTTTTGACTCTTGCACTGGTCAGTAGATAAAAGAGATTAGGTTACCATCCATATCTCCCTTCCTGATTAGACAGAGAGCAGGGAGTGACATCACCAAGGTCAGTAGGAGCATAGTCTTACTCTCTAACAAGATTAGATTGTTTATCTTTGATTAGCACTTGTTTTCACTTCTTGGAGCTCTGTAGCTTTGTTTGCTACAGATTAAATCCCCTGCACTTATGCCACTGTAACACTCATCTAGTTATAGAGGAGTTAACCCCTTACCGACATTTGACATACCCAGACATCAAGCTCAGGTAGCGGTTCCTGCAAATTGACATATGGATATTTCTAGCTCACAAACGTATATTACCGCTGACATCATGCTGCAACAACCGCAGCCGGAGTGAGCTCCAACTGCGGGTGATTAACCCTTCACTATTGCGATCTATCATGATCGTGACAGCGAAGTTACAGACAGGAGCAGTGAGCTCTTCCTGCCTGTGATCGGCCCAGCAAGCGGTGCTCAGTGTCTTTGCTGGTCTCCTGCCTGACAGACCGGGTACTTTACTAAAGCATCCAGATTATCTGGTGACGTCACCATGCCCGCAATGTATTGTGGGCATCGTGATTGACAATTGCCATGGAGACCAGTATACAGCAGCAATGTAGTCTACTGGAATCCCTTGTAACAGTGATCTGAAGATAGCGGATACAAATTCACTATGGGGAAAAGTGAAAAAAAATGTGAAAAAAATATGAAAAAGTAAAAAAAATTTACAAAAAGTAACACACAGACACAAAAAATAAAATAGAAACACGTACACTGTCCTTTTCCTTTTCACAATCGCGAATCACCCCAAATAAAATCAAAAATAAATAAAGTACACATATTTGGTATCGCCGCGTACATAATGACCTACCCTATAAATATGTCACATTAATTAACCCGCATGGTGAACGCAGTTAAAAAAAAAAAAAAAAAGTCACAGAACTGAGCAGCACATAAAATGGAATAAAAGCGATCAAAAACTCATATAAACACCAAAGTGGTGGCAATTAAAATGTCAGTTCATCCTGCAAAAAAAATATCTGATACAGCTCTTTATACGGAAAAATAAAAAAGTTATGGCTCTCAGATTATGGTGATGCAAAAGCGTGTGTTCCTTTTTGAATAAAATTTATTGTGTAAAAGCAGTAAAACATCAAAAATATGCAAATTGGCTATGGCTATAATCATATTGGCCTGCTGAGTAAAGCTACCATGTCATTTATACCATACGGTGACTGCTGTAAAAAATAAAAAAAAACACTACTCGGATTGCTGTGTTTTGTTCATAATGCCTCACAAAAACCTTAATAAGAAGTGATAAAAGCATCATATGCACCCCATAATGATATCAATAAAAACATCAACTCATTCCACAAAAAATAAGCCCATAATTAGCTATATATACAGAAAAATAAAAATGTTATGGCTATCTGACTACAACGACATAAATACACAAAAAAAACTATTTTTTATAAACACATTTCTATTGTGTAAAAATAATAAAACATAAAAAAACTAAATAAAATTTATATAATTGCAATTGTACCAACCCACATAGTAAAGTTATCATGTCTTTTATCCCGCATGACGAACGCTGTAAAAATGAAGCCCAAAAAACAATGATAGAACTGTGTTTTATTTCCACCCATAACCCAATGTTAAAAAAAAAACTATGGAACACCTCCCACATTCCTTCAGTGGCATTGCATGTTATATGCTGCGGTCGCTTGCATATATGCCGGCAGACTCTTTTCCACCAGATGTGACTGGAAGAAAGCCAGCCCAGGCCGAAACATTGCATGTATATCTGGACTTACAACCAGTGTATGGGAAAATAACTTTGGGGGAAAAAGTTTTTTAAAATTAAAAAATCTTTTATGACTGAAGTATTTTTTTTAAAAATACAAAATACTTTAACCCCAAAGGGTTTTTTAAAATACAAATACAAAAATTACTACTTCAAAAGATTTTCCAAAAAATAAAATACTTAAAAAATTTTTAAACAAAAATTTTAAAATTAAAAAAAAAAATGGATCGAGGTTTTTTACCCCACAAAGGGATTAGCATCTCCCCCTTTGCTTTTTGGGTCAGGGGCCAGGATTCTTTTGTTTTCCAAAACCCCTATAAAAGGGATGTCTGTCAATGGAGGAGAGGATGCTACAGTAAAGAGAAAATACAGGTCCCTTCCTTTTTTTACAATGTTTTTAAATTGTCAGGAAATTTTGGGGATTTTAAACTTAGTTTCGGGAACTCCTTGTGCTTCACATTAATAGCAGCAAACCCCACCAGGGTGCCTTTTAAAAACCTTGGCCCCCTTTTATAAGGGTTACAAATTATGGGGAAAACCCCTGGGGGGGGTACTGCTAAAAAACCAAATTTAAAGAAAACTTTTTATTCCCTTTCCCATGTCTTTTCACTTTATCATTAATTTCCTTATTTGGGGCACCGGGGGGGTTAATGTGGGGGGACATGATGGGGTTAACTCCCCAAAATTACTATGAGGCAAGGGGAGTTACAAAGGGCTGTAATGCCATGACCGCTTTTTTTCTGAAAATTGGTAGTTTTCCCCCCCTCGGCTTATACTCGAAAACAAACTTTTTTTCCCGTTATTTGTGGTAAAATTGGGGGTCCTCGGTTATTTTCTGGGTCGGCTTATACTCGAGCATATACGGTTTTAATTTTTCGGAATGGGGTTACGCGATTGGGGTGAAATTTAAAAAATTTAAAAAAAATCATGTTCATTTACAAGGCGGAATTTTCCCTCCCTTGTCGCACCTTTGCAGTGATTTTAAGAAAAGAGAGTGATGAAGGGGACTCGGCCCGTTTTTTTTTTTTTTTTTAAGTGCGGGGTTTGGGGGGTTATTTAAAATTTCAACATTTGTTTTGGGAATTTTGAAAGTAATTAAAAAAACTTAAAATTCCCTTTCCCAATGTAAACCCAAATCCACTCACATTTTGGGCCCCCATTTTTGGTTCAGCTGGGGGTTTTTTTCGTTCGGGAAACGCCGCTTTTTGGGAAGCGGTTTTTGGCACACCAATATATGTCCCCACTGACACCAGGTTCTCTTTCGGCTTCAGGCCGCTTTATTTTTCCCCTACAAGGCCCCGGGTTTTGGTTTTTTTTCACAAAAAAACAAATTAAAAATTTGGGCCCTAAGCCATAAAATAAAAAATAACATGTCCCCCCTATAAAAACCCTGGTCAAGGCCAAAAGCCGAAGCCCACAAAAACATACTTTCCCCGCTTCCTAATGGGTTCTTTGGGTTTCCTTTAAGGGCCCATTTGGGGGGAGAGGCCTCTCTTCAGCTCCCCAAAATGCCTTTCAGCAACCACGCCCCCCCATCGCCCCGGCATGGGAGGCCTTTTAAAAAGGTTTCCAGAGAATACACAAAACCTGTCCTGGAATGCGGGGAAGCACCCACCCAAACCCTATGGCTGTCCCCAAAAAACCACCCCAAACTTAAACCGCCTAAACAAACTATTTAGTCACTACTGTAAGTGTCAGTACTATATCCTTTCTAAACAATTAGGTGACCCTTTTTCCCCCCTGAGGGCCAGGGTCCTAAGTGGGGCATCTGCAGTATTTTTCTCTAGCTTTACTTCCTCTTTGGCAAAAAAACCTGGGGATATCAGGGGTCCCCTCTGTCCATATCCCCCCCCCTTGAAAAGGCCCTTGGATTTTTTTCACCTTGTTCCTTCCTCCTGGGTAAAAATTCCTACCCAGTGGCACCGTCTTCTCCATAACCTCGGGACAACATTTTTCCAAAACATAGCTCAAACTGTAGGCTCAACCCCCCGCTTTTTTCCCCCCATGGCAGCCCCAGGTCAAGCCAAATTACCACCCGTGGCACCTCCCCTGCACGCTTGCAAAAAATATTTTCAGCGAACCCGCTCAGTAAAAAATCACCAACCTAAACCCTGATGTCAGGTTTTTCCCATTCAGCCCCAAAAGCCTCTCCCAGAATGCTGTTCGACCCTTCTGCAATGGCCCCTTCATTAATGTCCCGTGACACATTTTTCCCTTTTTTCCCCAAACCCCCGTTTTTTTGGCTCTGTTTTAGCAGCGACCCCCTTTCAGCAATGTGCGGGGTGTTTCCCCGCAATCCCCGTAGTGTCTTTTTAAGGGGAGAAAAACTCAACCTTATCAGGGAGAATCCTTTATCTTTCCCCTCATTTAATTTCAACCCTTTGCACTGGAGTCAATGGCAGAAAAAAGTTTTTTAAAAGTAGGGGCCCGCAGACATAATTTGGTGCTAAAAGAAACCCACCTTTTTTGGTCGCCATAAAAACCCCCCGGACCTAAACCCCCTCTGTGATACTGCAAAAATTGTCCTCCATAATTTTTAGGGGGGAAAAAATTTTTCAAACCCCCTCTCAAAAACGGGCCCTTTCCCCACCATCTGGGGGGGTTTAAATACTCTCCCCCGCCCCTCAAATGGAAACCCGAGCAAACCCCTTTTTTTCTGGGGCTAATAGTCAATTTTCCTGTCACTTTCCCTCACTGCAATCCTTGTGGGCTATTTTCAGTAAAAAACCCATGGGGAAAAAAGCAGCAATTGGGCATGTGACCTCCCCTGCACTTCAGGTCCCCGCAAAGAAATTTTCTTTTTCATTTCCCCCGAAGTGTCACAATCCAGACCCCCAGATCCCCCTTTTTGTAATACACGGATCAGGGCCTGCACACAGAAAAATTTTCCTCAGCACCCGTTTTTTTGCCCAAAGTTTTTTCATCACTCCCCTGTGATTATCAAATTACATGTAGGGAATGGAAAACATTTCAGCGGGCCCCTCCCCCACTGAAATGGGGGGACTCCTTTAAGAGGGTTTTTTTCCTTAAATAGCACCCTCACACTCCTAAATTTTCCCCCTACACAGAGCAGAGCCCTTTTTATATCCCGGGTTTGCCTTCTTCCCCTTTCCCGGCAATACAGCATGTAATGCACCCAGTTTCCCTAGACTTTTCCGTCCAAATTTTTTACAGGCCTGCCCCTGCTCTCTTAAATTCCCTTTTGACTTGGGCAGGTTTTTTGCACCTTTTTTAGCCCCGTCAAGTCCTCACATAGAACATGCTTGTTTTGCGATAAAAGGCCCCCTTTTCTGGTGTTACCCCCAAAAAGGAAAAAGTTTTCGGGTTCTTGGGGGTTTTTTTGGGCATTTTCTGGGGTGGGTGTCCATGCCCAAACAGGGGTGGGAATCCCCCCACCTGGGAATCCATTGTTGCACCTGCAAACCCTTTTGGGCCCCTTCCCCCTGAAAAAAGGGCAGTCGGAGACATTCTCCTGTCTGTTTGGCCCCCCCCCAGCACCGGGTCCCTCTGTGGTTGGGGGGGTTTTGCAGGCTCCTGCTGGTTTAAGTTGGTTGCCCCACAAAAAAACGCAGGCACAGGTCCCTCTGCAAACTTGGCACTTAGACGTGGGGGCTCCTTCGATGGACGACACAAACTCCTGGTTTCCCGGAAATCGCCCCAAGAAATAGGTTTTGGTTTGGGCCCCTGCAACGGCCCTTTTCCCCCCTTCCCGGTTTGCCTCCTCCTGCCCCAAACAGTCCCCATTAACCCCCCACTGGCCCAAAATCTCCATCTTCGGGTTTTAGGAAAATCTCTTCATCTTTTCAGGGAAAATTACAGTAAACCCTCTGGGGGGCTTCCTGTTAGATAGGGCGCCCAAAAACATTTGCCCATTGCTCAGGTTGGGAGCCCCCTTTGTAATTTCCAAACCCCCCAAAGTGTAAGGAAAATTCCCCTTTTTCCCCGCAGTTATTTCCACATTGGGCCCCCTGTTTCAGCACGTCGGGCCCCTTTACCCCATCTTCTGCAAACTCCCCTTGGTGACAAAGCCCCTTTTCTGGTTTTTAGCTTTTTGCCTGGAGCCTTTTATTTTCCTCCCGATGGTGGGGTCAGTGCTAAGACCCTGAATGGACTGCTTCAGCTGGGCAAGGAGTTTCTCCATGGCCAAACAAAAAAAAAAAAAATTCACCAAAAAGAAAAAAGTCTTTTTTTGACAGCAAAGTCTCTGTATGGGGTTTTTTCCCCACTGTCTCTCCGAGGGCCTTTCCTGGGGAAATGAGGCAGCCTTCCCACACAGGAAAAAGCTGTATTTCGGGGTTTTTTGGGCGTCAAAAGCAACCCTTTTCTTTTTTCCCAAAAGAAATTTCAGCAGTCCTATGGGGACTTCGCAGTCTTTTCAAAATGATTTTTCTCTGCCCCCACTTTATGTACAGTTAGTTTGTGCCAATCCTTGCCCTGGCAAAACTCCACCTTTGTAAAACTCCCCTAAAATTTTTTGGGCCCCCTCTTTGGGTTTAGCCTGGGGGTTTCTTCGGGTCCGGGGGTCGCCCCCTTTTGGTAAAAAACGGGGTTTGGACACCAATTTTATGTCACACTGCACCAGGCCCTTTTCTTTAAGGCTTCAGGCCTGCTTTATTTCCTTACAAACCAGGTTTAGGTTTTCAGCACCAAAAAAAAAATTAAACATTTAGGCCTCAAAACACTAATGAACATAACATGTCCCCTTTAAACAGGGGGTTTAAGGGGCCCAACGCCGAAAGCCCAAAAAAAACCCATTTTCCCCTTAAACCCCGCTTCCTACTTTGGGGTTTTGGCCCTTTTCCTAAGCCTATGGGGGAGGCCTCTCTTCAGCTCCAAAACGCCTTGCAAGGGGCCCAAACCCCCCCCCCCAATTTACCTGGCCCTGGGGGGCCCTTTTTTCGGTCTCCAGGGGACATACACAAAAACCTTTTCCGGAATGCGGGGGCGGGCCCCCACCCAAAACTATTTGGGTGTCCCAAAAAGCAAAACCTTCATAGCCGCCAGCAGCTATTTTAGTCACCCACTGTAAGTGTCAGTACTATATCCTTTTCAACACAAAATTTTGGTGACTTTTCCCACTGAGAACCCGGTCCCCAAATGGCGCAACTGCGTTTTGTTTTAGCTTTCCCCATCCTCTAGTGGGAAAAAAACCCGCGACTTTTAGGGGTCCCCCTCTGTCCCCACAAAAAGTATTTTAATTAAAAAATACAAAATTTTGAATTAAAAAAAGTATTTTGATTACAAAATACAAATACCTGAAAAGTATTTTAAATACTATTTTAATTACTTGTATTTTAAATACTCCCGAACACTGCTTACAACATTGCCATTTACAGTATTTCACTTGGTTCTTGCACCATGGAGAGTTACTATATCTGTTAAGCTATATGGTTCCTGTAAACAAATTACATAGATATCAACACAGGAACTTCCTGTACCTAAAATGCCTAAATCAAATGATGCGTTATTATAGTACAAAATATTTGATAAAGGACACAGAAGCATTTCATCTGACGATCTTATTGCAACGTGCGCTGGACCAAAATGTGCCAATGGGCCTTGTAATAAGTTTGGTGTAACTATGATTGTGCATTATTTTTCAAAACGGATGTGCTAATCAGATATTGTTTTTTGTCTGTTTGTATGGGGAAGTGGTAGTCCCCAGCTTGGATTATGCACTCCGCCCACCTGCACAGGTTTTTTAATCAGATCAGGTTTATAGCAGAAACCTTCTAACCCTGAAATGTTGAATTCTGAACAGACACCTAGAGAGGTAGCACGTAGCGTAGGTTCCCACCTGTATTGGGGTAGGTGGGCATTTACAGTTTTGATCAAAAATGTACACTAAGAACCTCAATTTTTTTCATATTTTTCATATTAGCAGAAATGCTGTTCCAAAAATTCTTATGTCCTCTTTGACTGTTTTTTAGTGTTTCTAGAGTGCTACTGATATTGTATTGTGTTTGCATGATTGTGCATCAGGAACTAAAAAAAAAGCCGGCTATGAGTATAGATTTCTTTTATAATTTACAGCACTTTCTGGTGTCAATTACCGTTAATGTGTCAGGCTACACGACTCCTGCTTTTTAAAAAAGTGGTGAGAGTGGGATAAAAACGCTAAAAAGTAATACATTGTTGTGCAAGAAAAGTGACTTTTATACGTGGAAATGCCTTAAATTCCCCTCATAACGTCTGGCTATGTCCTCTAGATGCACCTGATAATCTCTTGCGGTAAAGTGTCCTCATAGGGAAATATATATCAGCACTTTATAGCATCTGTGATATTGTAAAATAACAATAACAACATTTTCTTACCTTGGCAAAACCCTGTCAAATTAATCTCAGTTTCATGACAGACTTTTCAGTGCAACATCATACTTTATTAGACATTTATGATCTCTGCATGATATAATTAGATACTATGAAATACCTAACTCACAGAAACCTAGACACGGGGAACCATCAAACATAAAACATTTTATTGTCTAAAGTTATGTTCTTATAAACTTCTGCCACAAAAGCAATGTCATCTTTACATAAAAGAAAATGATGGAGGAAAAATCCAACTGGTTTATAAATAGAACCTGTCTGCCTGTGCACAAACACGGTGAGAAGAATGATCGACACCTTACAAGATGTCATTCACTTCAATACAGAACATGGAATAAGCACAATAGCCCCTTGGTTGCACAAATTACAGGAGTTATAGATTAAATACTAATTTCTCAAATATTATAGGGTTTGATACAGCAATACGGTAATAAGGTAAGAAAACATGTCCATTACCAAATACATGAGTCATAATACACCTATCAGAGTCTTTGGCCTTACTGTACACTTGTATGTTTCATACCAAATTGTTTATCTTCCTGAAGCTATATAAATCTATCAGAAAAGAAAATGTGCCATGTTTCATTGGATACCGTATTACCAAAGTATTCTCATCTAAAAATAGAACTAAAATGGAATAAATCAATGATGCTGTGTCATATAGAGAAATAATTTGGCACCTAATGCTCTACAGGAACTCCACGTACCTCAGTACAGTTGGCTTAAGACAACTGGGTCAGGACATCTCCAAAATGGCGGGTCTTGATATGCAGTGGTTAATACCTATCAAAAATTGTCCAAGGAAGGACAACGAGTGAACTGGTGATAGGTCAATGATTGCCTAAGACCCATTGTGGAGCTGAGCCTACTTCATAGATGGCAAATCCTGTGTGTAAGTCACAGCTGCCACCTACCATCAGGTGACTCAGGCTGTTCAATCACACTACCCTTCAATACTTTATAGTTGTATTAAATGGTACAAGCAATTATGTCCTGTGAGGACAATGGGCCGGGCCTGATGATATTATCATAAGGTTTGTTTGTAGCTGTCATAAGAATTGTATGTATGTAGAGTATTATGTGTATGCTGTATTGTTGTCCAGCCATTTCTTATATTGTGAGTCTACAATTCCTGTAGCTCGCAGACCTCTATTCCCCCTTTTACAAATGAAATTTGTAGCATACGTCTGCAACACATCACACAAGTCTCTTTAGACAATTCTATTACCCCACTTGTTTATATAACATGGGCTGTATCCATTTTATGACCGGTCCTGTATATGCAAGTGTCATCAATACTTGATGGAAGGCCAAAGTCCCAGCTGGCCTCTGACCTATTCCAAGTCATAAACACAGGTCCTCAAATGGACAGAGGTCATTGATCTGTCAACACGGAGGCACAGCCCGTGAATGCCATCTAGTGCAGACAGTGAGCAACAGTCCTCATTAAGCATCAAGGGTTGGCCCCCTCATTAAATCTCCAGCCAGTAAAAGTGCAGCCTAATTATCCTAATTAGCTGATGGGAGGTGTGGAAAACTGAGATGGTGAGTTGTGCCTATAAGACCCATGGTCCAAGGGTGAGTTCTTTGTACATAGCTGGGGGTCAATTCTGCATTGAGCTGTGTTCCATCTTCTTTTCATCCTTCCCCCGGGATTTGAAAGCCAAGCATTGTAAGAGTAAGGACTTTCTAAGTTTTCTCCCTTTTATTTTATAACTGTTTGCTACGTATGTCACATTCATTGTTATTGTATTTTTTTCTATGTAAGTACTGTAACTTGCTTAGTATTAAAATATTACAAAATTAATACGTCAGTTCGTGTTGCTGTAAGAATCCATAACTTTGAAGAGGTGTTTTAACCCTGTAGCTGCAAGAGAGCGGTGAGGTAACCTGGTAAGTGTTTTTTTAGTGTTTTTAAAAATATTTTTGGGATCAGAGTCCTTCCTCTCTGATCTCCTTTTCTTTAAATTATTGAGGAAGGTGGTGGCAGCGGATACTTTTGGGAACTGTCTTGGGGTGTGATTTATGCATAATTTTCCACCTGAGAGGTGAGTGCGAGTGTGTACGTGACATGTTCCCTAGTAGGCAAGTACCCGAACCTGCACCACCCAAGTCTGAATCATGTAAAATGAATGAAGAAAGAGGAATGCTATCTTCCCAGCTGCTTAACTTGTCATTCTGGAAGATGTCATTGACTAGCAGTTATAGCTACACTGATCCGAAAAGAATGAGTATTAAACTTGTAGGATACAGGCCATCAACCTTCAGAGCTTGCCAAAAAACCAATTCAAACTGGAAAGGTGTAAGAGGTAACTTAGCCAAAACATTTTTACCAAACAACAGTGAGAATCTTAATTGTGTTGACAGGGCACATATAGCCACCAGCAGGCTTTAGAGCTATGATACAATGAATTGACTCTACCATCAAAAGGCCAACTGTGCTGGCTCTAACTTGAGACCTTAAAACCCCATGGTGTCCTCAAATGAAATCCTGACCCCCAGTTCAGTGAGAACATGATCATCAGACACCATTGTAGGAGGAACACAGCTGTGCCCCAAGCCTGGAGTTTAGCTGGGAATGCTGCTGATTGACTAAACTCCCTGGCTGAATTTGTATGTATATCCCAGTCTATTCACAACAAAAGCACTTCACCGCAAAAACAATTAAAAGTACCACGACTTTGGTTGCAGCTATGAGCCCTTACATTAAGCACACATGGTCCCTAAATTATTTTATTATTAGTAATTTTTGAGCATCATTGATTTTAGGGAACTGTACAAGCAAAGGTGTTCAGATACATAATATAAGATCAGGACGAAATACATTATTAGTACACAATCCCAAACTGATACAGAAGGTTAGAGGACCCTGCCTGCGAGAGCCTACAATCTACAGTGGAGAAGGGAGAGACAGAAGGAAAAGATAGAGATGCTTGTATTATGGTGGACTGGCAGCATGGTTAATGTAGGTTGTAAGCTATCCGAAATAGATGGGGTTTCAATTAACTTTTGCAAGTTGTAAAAGGTGGAGGAGAGTCTGATGTGTTGTGGTAGTGAAGTCCAGTGTATGGAGACAGTTATGTGAAGAGCAGAGAACTGGGGAAGATCAGAGATTACATGAGGGAAAGTATTTGGTGAAATAGAAACTGTGTTAAGGAATGGATTAAGGAACATGAAAAAGAGTTCAAGGTGTTGATAAGGCAGACGATTTCCTTAGATCCCAAGCCAATCAAGCATCTATGGAATGTGCTGGAAAAACAAGCCCATTCCATGGAGCCCTCATCTCACAACTTTCAGGACTTAAAGGATCTGCTAAAGATCTATTGCTGCCATTTTGAGTCTTTGCCTTAAAGCATTATTGTTATCCCTATTCTTGACTATAATTTTTTTTTCTTTCAGCAAATCAAGTTCAAGAACTGACTGTTCACTTGCTGCCCAATACTAGCTGTATAATATACTTTATACAATCCATATTGGGTTTGGAACCAGATGCTGCAAAAAAACAGACAAACAATAAGTCCTATATACAAGGTACCAAAACACCATCTCTTGTAAGGCAGAGAAACTCCCATAATATACTTTATACACTTTATACTTTATAGCTGTATAATATGTCTGACGAAGATAGCTAGTACTCTTGATAGCTAGTACTCTTGAATCGCCTGATTTCTTCGCTTTTCTACTAATGAAGCAAGCACCAAACAAATATATGGTACCCAATCACTTACAGTGAAGGTGGTGATTGCTACTTTGGTACGTATATCCAAACCATGGACAAGTGCAATTGTATTATTATTATTATTTATTTTAGAGCGTCCTTGGATCCAGAGCGCTGTACATTCGAGTTCCATACATAACATAGGTCAAATAAGTACAAAGGTGACGATTAATAATTAACAACTGGTACAGAATGAGAGAGGTCCTTGCCCGTGAAGGCTTACAATCTACAAGGAAGGTGGGAAGAGACAGAAGGTGAGGGGCAGACATGTTTGTGTGGTGGAGTAGTAGCAACAGGGTTATTGTTGGATATAGGCAATTGTCACGGGGGTCACGGGCACTGCCGCTCCCCGCGGCCGCACCCCTGCCCGCAGGGGGTCCGGCGCGGGTGCCGCGGGTGCCCGCAACCATTCCCCTGCTTGCCGGGCGCCGGCTCCCTTACCACGCCACGCTCCTGTGAACGCCGAGCCGGCCCGTTTCCTAAGGCGCACGCGACGACTGGTCTGTATTTAAAGGGCCAGTGTCCCGGTAATTGGTCTATTACCGGGAGCTGGTCCTATATAAGGAATACGCCCCCAAAACTCCTTGCCAGTCTGTTGGTGTGCATCTAGTGAGCTTAGAGTGTGTTTTGAGTCCGTATTAATTACCCGTGTACCAGTCCTTTCTGCTACGTTTCCTGACCTTGCCTGTTTGCCGCCTGCCCTGACCGTCTGCCTGTCTCTGACCACGAACCGCTGCTGCCTGGCCTGACCTTCTGCCTGTCCCCGACTACGCCTTTGGATTTCGGTTTTGTACCACGCAGTATCCCGGCTGCCACCGTAAGCAAGTCACATCAGGGGTAACGACCTGGTAACCTCACGCCGCAGCAAGTCCATCCTGCTTTGCGGCGGGCTCGGGTGAAAACCGGGGGCTACTTAGACTCCGTTCCCTGGCGTGGATTAGCTATCATCGCTTGCGGTGGTCCAGCGAATCCACCGAACCCTTACAGTACAGACTGGCCATGGATTCTGCCAGGGTACCTTTGTCTGAACTCCGGGACGTCATGTCGGCCGTCGCTCAGCAGAGCCAGCGTATCGACCAGCTTGCGGCCATGATGCAGAACCTTGCGGCTCGTCTACCTCCGCCTGCGGCTGCTTCCGCTACTCCGGCACCAGTGGCTCCTGCAGCCATGGCGCTAACCGCTCCTGCTCCGGGATCTTCTCTGCACCTGCCGCTCTCCTCTCGCTATGATGGGGACCCCAAGAAATGCAGATGCTTCATTAGTCAATGCTCCATCCACCTTGAGATGTTGGGGCATCAATTCCCTACTGAGCGGGCTAAGGTGGCCTTCATAATTAGCCTCCTAACGGGCGAAGCTCTGGCCTGGGCCACTCCGCTATGGGACCGAGGAGATCCGTTGACGGCTAATCTGCAAGCCTTCCTCCAGGGGTTCCGCACGGTCTTCGAGGAACCTGGCCGCACCTCCTCTGCTGCCGCAGCCCTGCTGCGTCTCCGTCAGGGCGATTCCACTGTGGGGCACTACTCCGTGTAGTTCCGTACCCTCGCCTCAGAACTAGAATGGAACAATGAGGCATTGGTGGCAACTTTCTGGCAGGCGCATTAAAGATGAGCTAGCAGGCCGAGATCTGCCATCCTCTCTGGACGAACTGATTCGGTTGGCCACCCGAATCGACATACGCTTTGCCGAGAGACAACACGAGCTCCGCCTCCAACGGGAGGTCACTCGACCACACCGGCTACCTCGTCTGGCCCCTGTATTCCAACGACCTCCACTTCCTCCGCCAATGGTTCCTGAGGATGAACCCATGCAGGTCGAAAAAGCCCACCTGACCCAGGACGAATGCTCGCAGCGTCGTTTAAGGCAGCTATGCTTCTAATGTGGCGGTTCTGGCCACTTCATCGGGGACTGTCCGGTACGTCCGGGAAACTCTCACACCTAGGGCTCGCAGGAGAGGCATCCCTAGGTGTCAGTGCGGCCTCTCCCCGTCTGACCATTCCTGTATTCTGTGGAGTTTCCGCCTTTCTGGATTCGGGGTCCGCCGGAAGTTTTATCAGCCAAGCTCTGGTCTCCCGTTTTCATCTCCCCTGGTTTTCATCTCATCTGGTGACCCCCCTGAAGCGACCCATGTTCGTCTCCTCCGTAAGCGGCGAATGCCTAAAGGACGCTGTTCGGTTCTGCACTGCTCCCCTCACGTTGCAGATAGGCGCCCTACACAAGGAGACATTGAAACTGCTTGTATTGCCTCACTCCTCATCGGAAATTCTCCTGGGCCTTCCCTGGCTACAACTCCATGCTCCGACTTTGGACTGGAACACGGGTGAAATCATCCATTGGGGCACCTCATGCCACTCACGTTGCCTTCCGGTACTCCGTCCTGCTCTACGGCCCGCTTCTGTCAACTCTACGAAGCCTGTCGGGTCTTCCCACTCCGTACCAGGACCTTGCCGATGTTTTTTCCTAAAACAGGCCGAAACTCTGCCTCCGCACTGGCCGTTCGATTGTCCCATTGACCTGCTACCCGGGACTACTCCGCCTCGAGGTAGAGTCTACCCTCTCTCCGTCCTGGAAACTAAGGCTATGTCTGAGTATATCTAGGAGAACCTCCGAAAGGGCTTCATACACAAGTCTTACTCGCCCGCGAGATGGGTTTTCAGGTTGCTTTTGAGGCTAGTGAGAGTTTGGAAAAGTCTGATGTGTTGGGGCATGGAGTTCCAGAGTGTGGGGGAAGCATGAGAGAAGTCTTGGAGATGGTTATGTGAGAAGCTGATAAAAGGAGAGCAGAGAAGAAGGTCCTGTGAGGAGCGGAGATTGCGTGAAGGGAGATATCTAGAGATTAGTATATCTAGGAGAACCTCCGAAAGGGCTTCATACACAAGTCTTCCTCGCCCGCGGGGGCTGGATTCTTCTTTGTAGAAAAGAAAGTCGGTTCTCTCCGACCCTGTATCGATTATCGGGGACTTAACAAAATTACTATTAAGAATCGATACCCCCTGCCTCTGATCTCGGAGCTGTTCGATCGCCTGCGTGGCGCGAAGATTTTTTCCAAGCTGGATCTACGGGGAGCTTATAACCTGATTCGTATTCGTGAAGGAGACGAGTGGAAGACAGCCTGTAATACCGGAGATGGCCATTTTGAATATCTCGTCATGCCATTCGGCTACCTACTTGCATACGCTCTTCGGGCTACATCGTTCTCGGATCACGTGTCCTACTCAAATGGACTCCCTCAAAATTGGTCTGCCTTGGTCACGCTCTACCAAATGGACCTCTCGACCTGTTGGCCTCCGCTCCATCCAACGTTTTTGGGGTTCGCGAATTATTACAGACAATTCATCCCTCATTTTTCCACGCTCGTGGCCCCGCTGGTGGCCCTTACGAAGAAAAATGCCAACCCCAAATCATGGCCACCTGAGGCTCAAGAAGCGTTTGTTCGCCTCAAATCAGAATTCGCTTCTGCTCCAGTTCTCTCTCGCCCGGACCCACAGCGCCCCTTTATCCTTGAGGTGGACTCCTCCTCGGTAGGCGCTTGTGCGGTTCTCCTTCAGAAGTCCTCCTCTGGAATACTACGTACTTGCGGCTTCTTCTCCAAAACTTTCACCCCAGCCGAAAAAAATTATACTATCGGTGTCAGGGCTGGGCTGTGCTCAGTCTCGAGGGATCTGCAGGCTGCAGCAGCTGATGCACGATTCCACCCTGATACACATGCTGCTGACAACTCTGTGAGTGACAGGGGCCCAGCCACTCCTGACAGGGGGCGAGTGCACCAGCCAATGGGAGGACCCGGAGGCCGTTCCAATCAGCTGCAGGGGCGGTATCCAGGAATCCCATTTAAACTCCCTGAAGGCTGTGTACTGCGCCTTTGATATTCCTGGCTACCTTGTTTCTTGTGCTTTGTGTTGTTTTGCTTCTGTGTACCTGACCTCGGCCTGTTCTGACCCCGGTTTGTCTCCTGATTTTGTGCTTTTGCTTCCGTTTGGCTTTTGACCTCGGCTGGTTTACTTTCATTCCTCTGGTTCTGATTTGTGGCTTTGGAGTTCCTTTTGATATTGACCCGGACTGTCTGACCATTCTTGCTTCTCACGGCCCCAGCACTTTAGTAGCGCAGGGACTGCCGCCCAGTTGCCGCCTGCCGCCTAGGGCAGCACGTCAAGTAGGCAGGGACAGTGGACTGGGTACCAGTTAGGGCTCACTGCACCTCCCTTGACATGACATTCGGTGATCGTGAATTACTGGCTATCAAGTTAGCCCTAGAAGAATGGCGGCACTTGCTGGAGGGAGCTCGTCACCCCATCGATATATTCACCGATCACAAGAATCTTCTCTACCTGCAGTCTGCCCAACGACTGAACCCTCGGCAAGCTAGGTGATCACTCTTTTTCGCCAGGATTGATTTTCTTCTTCATTTTCGGCCAGCTGACAAGAACAGCAGAGCAGTGGCCCTCTCTAGATCCTCTGACACAGTGGGGCTGGAGCCACCTCTGCAGCATATAATCCCTCCTGAGCGTCTCCTCATGGCGGCCCCTGTTTACCTTCAACATCTGCCCCCCGGAAAGCCCTATGTTCATCCTGCGATGCGGCCTCGTATCCTGAAGTGGGTGCCCGGGCACCCTGGAGTCCATAAGTCTCTGCAACTAATCTCCCGTTATTATTGGTGGCCCACTCTCGCTCGGGATGTTAGAGACTTTGTCCTGGCCTGTGCCTCCTGTGCCCGTAACAAAGTCCCTCGTCTCAGACCCGCGGATCTGCTCCTGCCTCCTCCGGTGCCAGAGAGACCTTGGTCGCATATTGCGATGGATTTTGTTACTGACCTCCCGGCCTCCTCAGGAAACACGGTCATCTGGGTAGTGGTCGATAGATTTTCTAAGATGGCTCACTTTATTCCTCTGCCCGGGTTGCCATCCGCTCCCCAGCTGGCCCAGCACTTCTTCCACCACATCTTTCGATTACATGGGCTCCCTTTGCATATCATCTCTGACAGGGGGGTCCAGTTTGTATCGAAATTCTGGCGGGCCTTGTGTGCTCAGTTTCAGGTTCAGCTGGACTTCTCATCTGCATATTATCCCCAAACCAACGGGCAGGTGGAGAGGGTCAACCAAGTTTTAGGTACCTATCTGCGACATTTTGTGTCCGCCCATCAGAATAACTAGTCTGACCTCCTCCCCTGGGCGGAATTTTCCTATAATTCCTTAGTCTCTGAGTCCACTGGAGCCTCCCCCTTTTTTATTGTGTTTGGGCTACATCCCTGCCCACCTCTCCCTCTGCCTTCCTCGTGTGACGTCCCTGCCGTGGATGCCCAAGTGTGGGACATCAAGTCACTCTGGCAAGTCACACGACAGGCCCTTCTACGGGCCTCAACTTGCACCAAAGTCCAGGCCGACAGGTACCGAAGACCTCCGCCCATATTTAAGCCGGGTGATAGGGTTTGACTACCAAGTACATCCGCTTCAAGGTGCCCAGCTACAAGTTGGATCCTAAGTATCTGGGTCCTTTTGTGGTACTCCGGCAGCTTAACCCAGTGTCTTACAAGCTCCGCTTGCCTCCCACTCTACGTGTCCCGAACGCCTTCCATCTCTCTCCTCAAGCCTGTGGTGCTGAATCGCTTCTCCCGTGGATCTGTCTCGCCTTCTCCCGTGGCCAACTCTGATAACATCTTTGAGGTCAAGGAGGAGCTGGCGGAGAAGACAGTGAGGGGGAAGCGTTTTTTTCTTATTGACTGGAAGGGGTTCGGGCCGGAGGAGCGTTCCTGGGAACCTGAGGCCAATCTGTCACCTGATCTCCTCTCCAGGTTCCGAAAAAAGAGGGGGAGACCTAAGGGAGGGGGGGAATGTCACGGGGGGTCGCGGGTGCCCGCGAACATTCCCCGGCTCCCTTTCCACGCCATGCTCCTGTGAACGCTGAGCTGGTCTGTCCTGGCCGCCGCACGCGTGCCCGTTTCCTAAGGCGCGCGCGACGACTGGTCTGGATTTAAAGGGCCCTGACCGTCTGCCTGTCTCTGACCACGAACCGCTGCTGCCTGGCCTGACCTTCTGCCTGTCCCCGACTACGCCTTTGGATTACGATTTTGTACCACGCAGTACCCCGGCCGCCACCAAAAGCAAGTCACGTCAGGGGTAACGACCTGGTAGCCTCACGCCGCAGCAAGTCCATCCCGCTTTGCGGCGGGCTCTGGTGAAAACCGGGGACTACTTAGACTCCGTTCCCTGGCGTGGCATAACTATCATCGCTTGCGGTGGTCCAGCGAATCCACCGAACCCTTACAGCAATCCTGAAGAGATGGGTTTTCAGGTTGCTTTTGAGGCTAGTGAGAGTTTGGAAAAGTCTGATGTGTTGGGGCATGGAGTTCCAGAGTGTGGGGGAAGCATGAGAGAAGTCTTGGAGATGGTTATGTGAGAAGCTGATAAAAGGAGAGCAGAGAAGAAGGTCCTGTGAGGAGCGGAGATTGCGTGAAGGGAGATATCTAGAGATTAGTATATCTAGGAGAACCTCCGAAAGGGCTTCATACACAAGTCTTCCTCGATCGCGGGGGCTGGATTCTTCTTTGTAGAAAAGAAAGACGGTTCTCTCCGACCCTGTATCGATTATCGGGGACTTAACAAAATTACTATTAAGAATCGATACCCCCTGCCTCTGATCTCGGAGCTGTTCGATCGCCTGCGTGGCGCGAAGATTTTTTCCAAGCTGGATCTACGGGGAGCTTATAACCTGATTCGTATTCGTGAAGGAGACGAGTGGAAGACAGCCTTTAATACCAGAGATGGCCATTTTGAATATCTCGTCATGCCATTCGGCCTCTGCAACGCTCCGGCGGTGTTCCAGAACTTTGTCAATGAAATCTTCCGAGACCTCCTTTACGTCTGCGTGATTGTCTATCTTGATGATATCCTAATCTTCTCCCCTGACCTGGAAACTCACCGCCTCCACGTCCGCCAGGTACTCAAACGTCTCCGTGACCACCAGTTATATGCTAAACTGGAGAAATGCCTCTTTGAACGCACCTCGTTGCCCTTCTTGGGCTACATCGTCTCGGATCAGGGTCTCCAAATGGATCCCTCAAAATTGTCTGCAGTCCTACAATGGCCTCGACCTGTGGGCCTCCGCTCCATCCAACGTTTTTTGGGGTTCGCAAATTATTACAGACAATTCATCCCTCATTTTTCCACGCTCGTGGCCCCGCTGGTGGCCCTTACGAAGAAAAATGCCAACCCCAAATCATGGCCACCTGAGGCTCAAGAAGCGTTTGTTCGCCTCAAATCAGAATTCGCTTCTGCTCCAGTTCTCTCTCGCCCGGACCCGCAGCGCCCCTTTATCCTTGAGGTGGACTCCTCCTCGGTAGGCGCTTGTGCGGTTCTCCTTCAGAAGTCCTCCTCTGGAATACTACGTACTTGCGGCTTCTTCTCCAAAACTTTCACCCCAGCCGAAAAAAATTATACTATCGGTGTCAGGGCTGGGCTGTGCTCAGGCTCTAGGGATCTGCAGGCTGCAGCAGCTGATGCACAATTCCACCCTGATACACATGCTGCTGACAGCTCTGTGAGTGACAGGGGCCCAGCCACTCCTGACAGGGGGCGAGTGCACCAGCCAATGGGAGGACCCGGAGGCCGTTCCAATCAGCTGCAGGGGCGGTATCCAGGAATCCCATTTAAACTCCCTGAAGGCTGTGTACTGCGCCTTTGATATTCCTGGCTACCTTGTTTCTTGTGCTTTGTGTTGTTTTGCTTCTGTGTACCTGACCTCGGCCTGTTCTCCTGACCCCGGTTTGTCTCCTGATTTTGTGCTTTTGCTTCCGTTTGGCTTTTGACCTCGGCTGGTTTACGGTCATTCCTCTGGTTCTGATTTGTGGCTTTGGCGTTCCTTTTGATATTGACCCGGACTGTCTGACCATTCTTGCTTCTCACGGCCCCAGCACTTTAGTAGTGCAGGGACTGCCGCCCAGTTGCCGTCTGCCGCCTAGGGCAGCACGTCAAGTAGGCAGGGACAGTGGGCTGGGTACCAGTTAGGGCTCACTGCACCTCCCTTGACATGACATTCGGTGATCGTGAATTACTGGCTATCAAGTTAGCCCTAGAAAAATGGCGGCACTTGCTGGAGGGAGCTCGTCACCCCATCGATATATTCACCGATCACAAGAATCTTCTCTACCTGCAGTCTGCCCAACGACTGAACCCTCGGCAAGCTAGGTGATCACTCTTTTTCGCCAGGTTTGATTTTCTTCTTCATTTTCTGCCAGCTGGCAAGAACAGCAGAGCAGACGCCCTCTCTAGATCCTCTGACACAGTGGGGCTGGAGCCGCCTCTGCAGCATATAATCCCTCCTGAGCGTCTCCTCATGGCGGCCCCTGTTTACCTTCAACATCTGCCCCCCGGAAAGCCCTAGGTTCGTCCTGCGATGTGGCCTCGTATCCTGAAGTGGGTGCCCGGGCACCCTGGAGTCCATAAGTCTCTGCAACTAATCTCCCGTTATTATTGATGGCCCACTCTCGCTCGGGATGTTAGAGACTTTGTCCTGGCCTGTGCCTCCTTTGCCCGTAACAAAGTCCCTCGTCTCAGACCCACGGATCTGCTCCTGCCTCCTCCGATGCCAGAGAGACCTTGGTCGCATATTGCGATGGATTTTGTTACTGACCTCCCGGCCTCCTCAGGAAACACGGTCATCTGGGTAGTGGTCAACAGATTTTCTAAGATGGCTCACTTTATTCCTCTGCCCGGGATGCCATCCACTCCCCAGCTGGCCCAGCACTTCTTCCACCACATCTTTCGACTACATGGGCTCCCTTTGCATATCATCTCTGACAGAGGGGTCCAGTTTGTATCGAAATTCAGGCGGGCCTTGTGTGCTCAGTTTCAGGTTCAGCTGGACTGCTCGTCTGCATATTATCCCCAAACCAACGGGCAGGTGGAGAGGGTCAACCAAGTTTTAGGTACCTATCTGCGACATTTTGTGTCCGCCCATCAGGATAACTAGTCTGACCTCCTCCCCTGGGTGGAATTTTCCTATAATTCCTTAGTCTCTGAGTCCACTGGAGCCTCCCCCTTTTTTATTGTGTTTGGGCTACATCCCTGCCCACCTCTCCCTCTGCCTTCCTCGTGTGACGTCCCTGCCGTGGATGCCCAAGTGCGGGACATCAAGTCACTCTGGCAAGTCACACGACAGGCCCTTCTACGGGCCTCTACTCGCACCAAAGTCCAGGCCGACCGGTCCCGAAAACCTCCGCCCATATTTAAGCCGGGTGATAGGGTTTGGCTATCGGCCAAGTACATCCGCTTCAAGGTGCCCAGCTACAAGTTGGGTCCTAAGTATTTGGGTCCTTTTGTGGTACTCCGGCAGCTTAACCCGGTGTCTTAAAAGCTCCACTTGCCTCCCACTCTACGTGTCCCGAACGCCTTCCATGTCTCTCTCCTCAAGCCTGTGGTGCTGAATCGCTTCTCCCGTGGATCTGTCTTGCCTTCTCCCGTGGCCAACTCTGATAACATCTTTGAGGTCAAGGAGGTACTGGTGGAGAAGACAGTGAGGGGGAAGAGTTTTTTTCTTATTGACTGGAAGGGGTTCGGGCCGGAGGAACATTCCTGGGAACCTGAGGCCAATCTGTCACCTGATCTCCTCTCCAGGTTCCGAAAAAAGAGGGGGAGACCTAAGGGAGGGGGGGGGGGAATGTCACGGGGGTCGCGGATGCCCGCGACCATTCCCCGGCTCCCTTACCACGCCATACTCCTGTGAACGCTGAGCTGGTCCGTCCTGGCCGCCGCACGCGTGCCCGTTTCCTAAGGCGCGCGCGACGACTGGTCTGGATTTAAAGGGCCAGTGTCCCGGTAATTGGTCTATTACCGGGAGCTGGTCCTATATAAGGAATACGCACCCACCACTCCTTTCCAGTCTGTTGGTGTGCATCTAGTGAGCTTAGAGTGTGTTTTGAGTCCGTATTGATTACCCGTGTACCAGTCCTTTCTGCTACGTTTCCTGACCTTGCCTGTTTGCCGCCTGCCCTGACCGTCTGCCTGTCTCTGACCACGAACCGCTGCTGCCTGACCTGACCTTCTGCCTGTCCCCGACTACGCCTTTGGATTACGATTTTGTACCACGCAGTACCCCGGCCGCCACCAAAAGCAAGTCACATCAGGGGTAACGACCTGGTAGCCTCACGCCGCAGCAAGTCCATCCCGCTTTGCGGCGGGCTCTGGTGAATACTGAGGACTACTTAGACTCCGATCCCTGGCGTGGCTTAACTATCATCGCTTGTGGTGGTCCAGCGTATCCACCGAACCCTTACAGCAATCCTGAAGAGATGGGTTTTCAGGTTGCTTTTGAGGCTAGTGAGAGTTTGGAAAAGTCTGATGTGTTGGGGCATGGAGTTCCAGAGTGTGGGGGAAGCATGAGAGAAGTCTTGGAGATGGTTATGTGAGAAGCTGATAAAAGGAGAGCAGAGAAGAAGGTCCTGTGAGGAGCGGAGATTGCGTGAAGGGAGATATCTAGAGATAAGGGCAAAGATGTATGGAGGGGAGAGGTTATAGAGAGTCTGTAGGTCAAGGTTACTAACTTGAACTGCATTCGCTGGGCAATGGGAAGCCAGTAAAGGGATTGTCAAAGGGGGGAGGCAGAGGAGTAGAGGGGAGAGAGGTGAATCAGACAATTGGCAGAGTTAAGAATGGATTGGAGGGGAGCGAGGGTGCTAGATGGGAGGGCACAGAGAAGGATGTTGCATTACTCTAGGCGGGAGATGACGAGGGCGTGGACAAGCATTTTTGTGCTTTCAAAACTAAGGAATGAGTGGATTCGGGAGATATTTTTCAGGTGGAGGCGGCAGGCAGAGGTGATGGTTTGGATGTTCAGTTTGAAGGACAGATTGGAGTCAAAGGTTATCCCAAGGCAGCGGACTTGCTGAGCTGGTGAAAGAGCGTAGCCATTGACTGTGATAGAGAGATCAGGTGTAAGGATAGAGTGAGATGGTGGGAAGATGATGAATTCAGTTTTCTCCACGTTTGGTTTCAAGAGATGGGAGGGGAATGTTCTATTGGTGAGGTACAAAGAGATCCAGGAAAGGGCCAAGTCTATGATGCCGAGGAATGAGAGAATTTGTAGCAGAAGGGAATGATCAACAGTGTCAAGATAATCAAGACAGTAGCAAAATAATCAATATTATTCAGTACAAATATCAGTGATATCAATGGTATGCCTGGTTATATCCGTATCTGTAAATCCATTATATCTATATTTTTGTACCGGTTTGCTAAACATCTAAGTATTGTCAACAGCAGATTCCAACAATCATTCATCCTTCAGACAAAAATTGCTGTTCGGGTTCTTATTTTTTTTTTTCATAATGTGCGACGCCAAAGGAATTTGTCTGTTGCCCTTCTCCTCCTTCCACAGAAGAAATGTACGATTGGCCAAGCTGAACAATCATAGTATCGGAGAAGAGATCAGCCAAAAGCTATCTCATAGGAATGGTCATCTGATGAGTGTGCCTTAAAAAAACAAATAAAACTAACTACTGAATGCAATGAAAAATAAACTTTGATTGAGCTTATAGCAACAAAACAGAGTCTGACATATTCTATTGCCGCTGAGAAGACAACGATTAGCGGCAATTAGCTATAGCAACACTTTCCTATTTTAATAGTGGTTCATACATTTCATTATCATTTTATTTGAAATATTTTTATCATTTTATTTACTTCAGGTCAGGGGTGTACAGGGGTCTTGAGAGATCAATATTGTGAGCCCAGAGGCATGTTCCATAATCACCATATATAGATAATTAAAAAGTTGTACAGTTATACTAGATAATTAGCATACTGTCAGATATAAATTATATGTACATTAGTGTATATGATGGGGCTGAGGCAGCTGCAGCTACAGGGCTGAGACCCTATAGAAATATGTATACAGTATCGCTAAAAAATTAATTACACATATTCATGAATATACTGAAACCAGTTCTATAGGATCTCAGCCCTGTAGCTGTAGCTGCATCACCCCCATCATAAACGCTAATGTACATATAATTTATATATGACAGTATGCTAATTATCTAGTATTACTGTAAAACTTTTTAATTATCAAATAGCACCTCCATGCATTGACATATATCAGAAAGGGCAATAATATCACAAGTTGTGACCGAATGCTAGTGTGCTACCCGATCTACACAGGCACTCTGCAGAGTATAATCACACAATACAGTTAAATACAGTGACTTACAGATGACTTTTTCTCTGATTAAAGTCACTAATTTTCTTATTTCTTTCTATCCAGTCTAAGCCACCATATTGATCACAACTCACCTGTGCTAAATCTGTTGTCCAGATATCTATAGCTTTCTTCTTTTCCAGTACATCCTTGACCTCTAGATGAAATTCCCATCGTGCTGTTCCCATTAACATTGCTCCACTGCTGTAAAGTAAATGTGACACCAAAAGTACCCACAAAAATAAGTGGCAAATAAACAGCATTCCAGATGTTAATAATGTTCCCCTAAGTGTCCCACATAGTAAAAACGCTCACCACACAATAACAATGCCTCCCTTTGTGCTGCATATTATAATAGTGCCCTTTTGGCCCCCTCTCACACAATAATAGTGCCCCCTTACTGCCCTCATACTATTATAAGGTCTCATACACTATAATGGTGTCCCCTTTAGGTCCACACAGTAACAAGGCCCCAGTAGCACCCACATGCAACTACAGTTTCTCCTGTGCTCTATGTAAGCCGAGTACCGAGGGCAGGTTTACCGGAATACAGCGAAGTTACGGACAAAGAACACGACTCCAACACCAGCTCAACAACGGTTTGTTTTACTGAATTTTCTGGAACAAGATGGTGAACAGATCCCCTAAACACAAATTTACAAATACGTATCCTGGGCCCCTGTGCTGCACAGCGCGCCGCCAGAAGTGTACTCTCTGGATGCCCGGTAACTTTACCTAACCGTGGGGTTCGGAAAGGCCGATAACCCCTTACCTTCTTAATACCGTAATCACCAACGGGAACAATTGTGTGTGGTGGCGGTTGCAGGGGCTCGTGGTGCAGCACAGCAGCTTACACAGCTTAAATGATTTACCCACTTCCCTCCCAAACACACATGTGACACAACTTTCCCTCACAGATGAACCGGTTCAAGTAGCTAGTGGTGCGATAGCGAACTCTCCAAGTCCTAAACAGGAGGATGTATTTGTGAAACCCTCCTTTGGCCTGTAACTGAGCCTAAACTAACTAAACTAATATCAGGCCTTCTCACAGTCCTGAGCTCGTTGGCGTGCACGCATCCGCTGAGGTACCTTAAGGATGGCCGGCAATCCCTGTCCTCCGGTGCAGATCCTTGTGGGTGAAGTGGATGATCCGGCTGCAGACAGTCCTCTCTATCTTGGCAGCTTGTCCTCCTTGTCCAGGAGTTCTCTCTCTCTCTCTCTCTGTGATGGCGTCTGTATAGACAGTCAGGCTCTCCTCTGTCTCTGGAACAACTGTGAATCCTGGGTTCTTTATAGCTTAGTTTCTGTCTCTGTCTGTTCTCCTCTGAGTCTCAGAAGCTTCTCAAAATGGCTGCTACCATGTGCCAGTTTTATACCATGTCCCTCATTTGCATATACTGGAAACTGAACATAGCGGCATCTTGTGGCCAAACAGTAGAATACAAAGAAACATTTCACAACTGTCATGCATGTGATTTTACTTAGAAAACACAGTGAGGCTGGCCCACTATCCCACATACCACCCCACTAGAAGTTGGCGTCCTCGACAACCCTCCCCACACAAACTCGTCTTGCGCATAGCGCTAGGGGGGTACACTAGCGTTGTATCTGGGCATCCTACGTGGGGCTATAGGTTCAGGGGCCTCAGGCACCTCCCCTGGGGAAGGAGTTGTTGGCTGCTCCACTATCTCCCTGGGTGGCAAGATTGTCACAGCTGGAACCTCAGTTGACACCGGCAATGGGACAGCCCACCATTCCTCAACTAAGGGAGACTGCTGAACAGGGGTAGGTACTTCGGGCGTAGTTTCGGGCACTTCAAAATCACAGCGCCTCAACATATTTCTGTGCAGATTTCGTGATGGGCCCCCTGTCCCTACCGGCTCTACCTCGTAGACTGGGATGGCAGGGTCCACCCTTCTCTTGACCACATATGGGACCGCCTCCCACCTCCCATCCAACTTCCCAGATGGCCTCTTACTCCTGACCATGACCCGATCACCTGGGGCAAAACTGTCTCTCTGCACAGGCCGTGGGTTAGGATGCACCACTTGTTTCGACGCCTCCAACAACTTTTGCACCGTCCGCAGTCGGCGGTGGTGTTCCTTGGGCCAGGCCGTGGTACTGGTCGGCGGTGG
>JAODAL010020692.1:0-68811 GCA_025379985.1 Phyllomedusa bahiana | reverse complement strand
TTTTCCAACTGTGTTTTTAATGGGTATATGATCCCATCCCCCCCCCCCTTACAAAACCAATTTGGTCTACACCTAGTACAGTGAGATTTTTCCCCAAAGGTTGCTGCCCCCCACCCTTCCACACTTGCTGCTCTTAGGGTAAGTGCTAGGTTGTCCTATGACTCCCCAACATAGTCATGTAATATTGTCCCCCCCCCCCCTATTAAATACACAGCTGCCTCCTACACCTATGTACCTCTTATAACCCCATGTACCCCAGGATGCCAGGCTTATTACCCTCCCACACCTGCTGTTCTTAGGGTAACTCCCTGGTTGTCCTATGACTCCCCACCATAGGTCATATAATACCATGCCCCCTACTACTACTTGCTGGCTGATCTTCTAACCCCAGGATGCCAACCTTGATTCCCTCCCGCACCCCCCAGTGCACAAAAGTCTTATGGATCCCCAACCCACTCCCCAAATCCGTACCTTAGTATACCAATCATTCAATCCTATACCCTCTCCACTTGGTAGCTCCCTTAGTGTAGGTACATAGCAGCCCCCAGATCTCCCCCTCTGAGTTCAGTGGCATCATTGGTACAACCATGCCAATAGCCAAATCTCCATACTTAGGAGATTTGGGTTGGGGGGCAGATGCCCCAGTTACTGCTTCCCTGATCATAGGGTTAGAGTAACACTGCACTGAGCTGCTCTTCTCATGGGAAATATCTGGTCAGGACTGTGGAAAAAATTTGGGGGTTTTATATAATCCCACAATTTCCTCCCGGGGCCCCACTGTGCACATAAAAAGGGTTCAATTCTACAGATTGTGGGCATCATTTTCTATAGAGCCCTGGTGCCTAGTGCTCTGGCAGAGTAGTGGTGCCAGCTGGACATAAAGCCTGTGCCCCTTCCTGGAAGGCAACGTCCAATCCTTATTTCTTTTACCATGAAGATTGCACAGAGCGGAGTTGGCGCGGTGATGCCAGTGCCCGTGGGCACACATTCTGCCTGGACTTTATCCCATAACAGCAATTAAATGTGACCTAACTACTTGGATGCGTCCGATCGCGCTCAGATATCCCGGCGCGCTTTTATTTGGGCTTCGTGTTTATTGCTGCACATTGTGGTAATTATCAGAAACACCATTGTCCCTGGCACTCGGCTTCCCTGCCCTCCAGTCTCGCGCTGTGCCAGGCAGAGCCCTGATTTAAAGGGACAGTAACTAATTCCGTCCCATATTTTAGCGCTCTGATGTGTATTACCCGGGAAAAATCCAGGCCAAGTCAGTAAGTGATGTCAGGTCTGGTTTGGGCCCTGATGGCCCAAAAGGGCGGGGGGAAGCCCCAGTGGGATCCTAGACATGGCAGAAAGCAGGTATGGCAGTAATGTGGGGTTTGGCCCGGGGCGTAGCTACAGGGGGTACAACGGTCACTACCGGGCCCTGCAGCCTGAGGGGGCCCAAAAGCCCTCCTGCCACATAAGAAGTCACCAGTATTGTAAATGGCGGGTGGAAAAGGGGGGCCCCTTTTCCCCTTTCATCCCAAAGGGCGAAAAGGGGGTCAAAAATTGGGGGCCATTACAAAATGCCGGGGCCCAGAATCCTTGCCCTGGGGGGCATTTTGGGTGGTTAAAGGGTGGAAACCCTTTCAGTCCCATAAGAAAAAGTCCTCTGCTTGCCCTCCAGGGACATGAACAGATCGGTTTTAAATTAAGGAGTTCACCCGGCGCCCCTTTTGGTCAGGTACCCGCCCTTTAAATTTCCTTTATTGTGTGAGGTGTTTGGGATTTGTTGCATTTTCCTGATTACATTGTTTATGTTCTGTGATCACAAGGATTTCCTGACGGCGCAAGGAGTTCACCGTAACAAGGGAATGTCACAGCGCCCAGGTCTATTTACAGGGGACGCCTCAGGCCGAAAAGAGACCAAACACCTCCAGTATCGCTGCCTATCGAGGTTTTGTTACTTAGGGGCCAAGGAAAGCTGGGTCATGTCCCCGGGGAGGGAGGACCAATCAGATTCCAGCTCAGGAGCCATTGTGGTTTGGGCAACCATCTTGGCTTTTTAATCCAGCATCACCCGGGGGCCCACTAGTGGAACTGACCAGGGGCGTAGCTAATAGGGGATGCATAGGTAGCAGTCGTTACCGGACCCTGCAGCTTAATGAGGGCCCAAAAGTCCTGCTGCCACATAAGGAGATGCCAGCATTGTAAGTGGGACATGGAAGCTGAGGGGCCCATTTCACTTTTGGAACTAGGGCCCGGGCACTTCACGTTACGCCTCTGGAACTGACCACCGGGGCTCACCCTTACCCCTTTATAGCTACTGCACAGAACTCTTGCAGTCTTCCTCTCGTTCTCTGCCTTCCTCCCTGAAGAGCAGCTCCAGGCTTAGCATGCCCAGGAGCCAATGGAGGTTTCCCCTGTGGGTCAGTCCAAATCGATCACCCAAAAAAAGTAGTTGCCCAAACCACTTGGGTCGCTTCTTTGTTTTCAAAGGGCTCCTGAGCTGGAATCTGATTGGTTAGTATGGGTGGCTGTGTCACCTTTTCTCTGTAATAGGTTGTTTGTCCCACTGTAGGGATTTAATTTACTTGACATTTTTTTCTTTTTGGCATCGACTTATGATTTTTTTTAAAAATCATAATGGTGCCATTGACCATGCCATATAAGTGGCTGGTTCCAGCTTGGTTTGTGCACTCCACCCACCTGCACAGGCTTTTTAATCATCAGGTTATAGCTGGAACCGACTAACCCTGAAATGTGGAGGTCTGAACAGACACCAAGAGAGGTAACATTAGAGTAGGTTCCCATCTGGATTGAGGTCCCCTTGCCGTGGTAGGTGGGCATTTACAGTTTTGATAAAAAAATGTGCACTAAGAACCTCAAATTTTGTCATATATTCCATACCGTAGTAGCAGAAATGCTGTTCCCAAAAAATTCTTATCTCCCTTTTGACCGTTTTTAGTGCCTATAGAACGCTGCTGATATTGTATTGTTTTTGCATACCATATAATGTACTGGACCCAGAAAAAAACTAGTGGCAAGGGACGTGAAAAAAAAAAAACTCGTGCAATTGTATCATTTTTGCATAGGTTTCGTTATTGTGAAGTTCATTGTTTGGTATCAATAATGTGTTCCCTGTTCTCTGCGGGTCATTGCGACTCCAGTGATTCCAAATAATTAGAGCTTTTATTACGTTTAACAAAAAAAAAAAAAAATCTTATTTTTTCTTAATGTTGCAGCTCCATTGTCTGCAACCCTTACCTTTTCCATCTATGGCCCTGAGTGAGGGCTTGTTTTTTGCAGGCTGAAGTGTACATGTGCCTGGTAATTTATTTATTTTTTGGAGGCGGGAGAGACAACGTGACCAAAGAAATACGGTTTTGCTGTTTGGTGAGCCCCATTCATACCTCTTCCACCTCTAGACCTAAGTAAGGGCTCGTTTTTTGCAGGCTGAAGTGTACATGTAACTTTTTGATGTGTTTTTTTTTTTTTTGGTTTTGTTTTTTTTTTTGGGGGGGGGGGGGGGGGGGTGGAGGACAACGTGACCAAAGAAATACAGATTTGCCGTTTGGGGCGCCCCCTTCATACCTCTTCACTGACGCCACGCTGTAGATATATGGCAGATTCCGATAAAGGGTTAAATCCCCCCTCTATGTCCTGGGGGTCCGGAAGCTGAGATATCCGTACCCCTTGCTGTTTGGAAGGTAAAGTGGTCACCGGCTGTTTTATTTACTGTCAAAATGATGCCTTGAAAGGGTTAAAATAAATCTGATTTGACTCTTTGATCCCCCAGAGAGGCTATTTTGGTAGTAGGTGAAAGAAAATCACAGTTGACATATTTAGTGCAGGGACAGCTATAGGGTGTGAGGATCCTTATATCACAGCTTCCAAGACCCCCTGTGGGTAAGGCATGGGAGGTATTGGCGTCAGCAGAAGTCGCTGCGGAGTCTTTCAGGGTTAGCCGGAGTTCTGCTTTAATAGACAGTTGCTGTGCTGACCAGACTGTTGGTGAGCGATTAGTTTGGGCTGGTTTATCGTTTAACCTAGATTGTTCTTTTACCCAGATACGCAAGAGAGATTGTGTCATCAGAAGTCAGGTGTTTAAAATATTTTCAAGATTTTTTTTTTTTTCTGTTAATATCTGTGTGTTAAAAAAAAAATCCTTAAATATTGCAGTGTTTGCCAGGTTGACCCTTTCTGTTCTGTAGAGATCCCTGCTCAGCAGTTTCTTCATTATCAACAGTCATAATAGATGATGGTCACAGCTGCTTCTCCCCTGCACAGTGATCTCTAAACAGAACACAGAGCATGCCCACTACAATGCCCCATAGAGATCAATGGGTGGTGGTCACAGGTCACTTCCTTCTCCTTGTACAGTGACCTCAGCACAGGTCAGAGCATGCCCACTACACTGCCCCCATAGAGGTCAATAGGTGGTGGTCACAGCTCGCCTCCTTCTCCCTGTACAGGTCAGAGCATGCCCACTACACTGCCCCCATCGAGGTAAATAGGTGGTGGTCACAGCTCGCCTCCTTCTCCCTGTACAGGTCAGAGCATGCCCACTACTCTGCCCCCATGGAGGTAAATAGGTGGTGGTCACAGCTCGCCTCCTTCTCCCTGTACAGTTCAGAGTATGCCCACTACACTGCCCCATAGAAGTAAATAGGTGGTGGTCACAGCTCACCTCCTTCTCCCTGTACAGGTCAGAGTATGCCCCTACACTGCCCCAGAGATGTAAATATGGTGGTGGTCACAGCTCACCTCTTCTCCCTGTACAGGTCAGAAGCATGCCACTACACTGCCCCATAGAGGTAAATAGGTGGTGGTCACAGCTCGCCTCCTTCTCCCTGTACAGGTCAGAGTATGCCCACTACACTGCCCCATAGAGGTAAATAGGTGGTGGTCACAGCTCGCCTCCTTCTCCCTGTACAGGTCAGAGCATGCCCACTACACTGCCCCATAGAGGTAAATAGGTGGTGGTCACAGCTCGCCTCCTTCTCCCTGTACAGGTCAGAGCATGCCCACTACACTGCCCCATAGAGGTAAATAGGTGGTGGTCACAGCTCGCCTCCTTCTCCCTGTACAGGTCAGAGCATGCCCACTACACTGCCCCATAGAGGTAAATAGGTGGTGGTCACAGCTCGCCTCCTTCTCCCTGTACAGTACAGAGTATGCCCACTACACTGTCCTATAGAAATCTTTAGGTGGTGGTTGCAGCTGCCCAACTCCCCCCTCCATGCACACATCACAGAGCATGCCTATAAAACTCTCCCATAGACATTTATAGATGATGGTCACAGCTCTCTTTAACCCCCTTCCCTGCACAATGGCCTCTGCACATGTCACAGAGCATGCCCACTACACTCTCCCATAGAAGAAGTTTTTAGGTGATGGTCACAGCTTCCCAACTATTTCCTCTTGCACATCAAAGAGCATGCTAATAAAACTGTCCCATGGAAGTTGCTAGGCGATGGTCATAGCTAACCTCCTCCCCCTCCCTGTACAATTACCTATGCACATATCAAAGAGCACGCCCACAATACTCTCCTATGGAAGCAATAGATGATCACAGCTCACCTTCTCCCCCTCTTTGCACCATAACCTGCAGAGGTCACAGAGCATGTCCACCACATTTTCCTATAAAAGCCATTAGGTGATAGTCACAGCCCTTTAACTCCCTTTCATTGCACAGGCCACAGAGCATGCCCACAACTCTCTTCCATGGATGTGAATAGATGATGATCACAGCTCCCCTTCCTGCGCAGTGACCTCTGGTTGCAGCTCACCCCTTCTTCCTCCTATACACAGACCTCTATTCAGAGCACGCCCACAATACTCTCCTATGGAAGCAATAGATGGTCACAGCTCACTTTCTCCCCCTCTTTGCACAATGACCTGTAGAGGTCACAGAGCATGCCCGCAAAATTTTCCTATTAAAGCCATTAGGTGATAGTCACATCCCTTCAACTCCCTTTCATTGCACAGGCCACAAAGCATGCCCACAAAACTCACATGGACGTCAATAGATGCTGGTCACAGCTCCCCTTCCTGCGCAGTGACCTCTGGTTACAGCTCAGCTCCTCTCCCTTCTTGTACAGAGCATGCCCACAATACTCTCCCATGGAAGTCAATAGATGATGGTCACAGCTCCCCTTCCTGCACAGTGACCTCTGGTTACAGCGCACCTCCTCTCCCTTCTTATACACAGATCTCTGTACAGAGCATGCCCACAACAATCTCCCACAGAAGTCTATGAGCCGCTTCCTGTTCACCAATTCATGTGGTCCCTGTGGCAGTTGTAAAGCAGATCCCTAAATTCTGTTAAAATAACAGAGGCAAGATGGCAGAAAATAGAATTAAAAAATTCTATGATTAAAAATAACGCAGGTAAAATCCTTGACCACCTGGGATGAGTCGGAGGCCAACAGCAGCCCCTTCCTCCTTGTGGTGCCTTTGTGTTCTCTTAAATAATTAGCATTTTAATTTTATTTTTTGTCATTCAGTAAATGAGGAACAGAGAAGAACCCGACTTCAATCACTATTTGTCCCGTCTCCTATAGTTCTGACATCTGTTACCTAAATAATTCACAGAGATAAGATAGTAGATAAGCTCTGCTTGCTGCCATTGAATGTTGGACTGGTTGGACTGGTTTGCTAGTAAATGCAGCCAGAAGGCGGTGCAGGAGTAGCAGTCGCCCTGGAGCCTGAGGGGGCCCAAAGGACCCTCTGCCACATAAGACGACTCCAGTATTATGAATGGACCATAGCAGGTGGGGGCAGTGTTATGGAGCCCTAAAGCTTTGTGTTGCGCCTCTGGTAGTGAATCTCCCTAAAAGCCTGTTTTGGGTTATTTTTTTACAACAAATCTCTTATATCTTTCCAAATCCTTCTCACAATTTCACTGCGTGTTTTAATGAGCTCTTCCAAGAAACCGGTTGTCTCTGCAGCTGTTGCCCAACTACAACTCCCACTATGTACTGACTGCCTAGACGCCTTACAGGGGTGCGGCCATCTCGCACTTTGACAGCATATCCATAGGACTTATCTGGGGACTGGACCCCAATGGTTTCTGCTGAGAACGGAGAGTAGGTTGCGCATGCGCACAACTCTTCATGCTGTTTTATGGGAGGAGTACAGCCAAACACAGTGCTCCTTTGTACTGGAAACTCCCATAGTACAGAATGGAGAGAACACAGCGCTCCACTGTACTGGGAACTCCCATAGAACAGAATGGAGAGAACACAGCGCTCCCTGTACCGGGAACTCCCATAGAACAGAATGGAGAACACAGCGCTCCCCTGTACTGGGAACTCCCATAGAGGAGAATGGAGAACACAGCGCTCCCCTGTACTGGGAACTCCCATAGAGAAGAAAGGAGAGAACACAGAGCTCCACTGAACTGGGAGCTCCCATAGAGCAGAATGGAGGGTACGCGCTCCCTGTACTGGGGAACGTTCCATAGAACGGATGGAGAGAACACACACCCCCTTACGGGAACTCCCTGAAAGAGAGAACACAGCCCCCCTGTACTGGGAATCCATAGAACAAATGGAGTTGTGCATGCCAACGCTATTGGCCTTCCTAGAGTGGCCCTGCAATCTGTCACACTGTTTTATGATGACACATACTTTTGATTTACCCCTTAATGAAGCGACTTTCATTGAAGCTATACTCTTTTTTCCTTTTCTTCTCCATCCGGCACAGGCCGCCGTGACTTTAATTTTTAAAGGGGAAGTGCAGGTATAATGCTTATTCCAGTATGATATGATCTGATCATCATCCAAGAACGAAGACCTTCCATGTCATGTAAAAGTCCAAACATTGATAACAAACACTTATCTGCCCCGGCCCCCCCCCCCCCCCCCGACCCCTAATCTCTGTAACTCTTTGACATGATTTTATGGTGTACCGTCCCTTTAAATCTGTGTGTCGCTGGCCTGCTGTGCACTTTGTGGAATCTCCCATTGTCTTTCTCTTGTCAATGAGCTGTAATCTTCTGGAAACCTGGCTCTTTCTGCTTTTTGTCTGATAGAACTGTTCGATGAGTATCTGGCAATCAGTATCTCCCATCCCACCATTGTATTAGCAGAGACCCCCAGTGATGCCCATGGGGTCAGTGAGGGTCACCTGAGGGTTTCACACAGAGATTACAGTAGACAAGAGAGAATGATAAAGTCACCTCCCCAACAGGTGAACTGCAGAATTCTTTGGGAATTGCATGAATGGTAATTGCCGAAAATCCTTCTATCATCCTAGTCGCCTCCCTTATGATCGGAGCGGGGTATTCCGGTACAGCAGCTGTTTGCGGCAGCCTGTATTCTCTAGAGCAGTTTATGGGAGCTTGCATTATGCTTTTTATCTTTGCAATAAACTCTCTATTCAGGTTCTTTACGAGCTTGATTTTAGTGAGTATTTCCTCCATTTATTTCTTCTTTAAGTTCAGGCAACTTTTACATTCATCTTCCTTTGCAACAACATTTTTCAAATACAGTTAAAAATAAATCTGTGGTGTCCGTATCTCTGATACTGGAAAAAGTTTTAGTCCATGTTTCCCAACAAGGCAGTTCCTAGGCTAAATTTCACTCAGGGCGAGGTGAAGAAATTTCGGCACCCCCCCCCCCCCCCCAGTAACCTATTGCGCCACATTGCATCACCATCAACCAAAGCCAAAATGTACGAAAAGCTTTACCACAATGTGCTATGTATAAAACTACTAAATAAGTCATACAGTTACCAAATAACACAACTACACAAAACCACAATCCCAAGACCACGCAGACCACATATCACCAGCACACAGTGACCGAATAATACTACCACACCATGACCACATATCACCACATAGTGACCAAATACAGCAACAGCGTGACCACATATCATCACCACCACGTAGTGACCGAATAATAAAACCACACCATGACCACATATCATCACCACCACGTAGTGACCGAATAATAAAACCACACCATGACCACATACATCCCCCACCACAGTGACCCGAATAATAAAACCAACATGACCACATAACACCACCATTAGTGCCCAAATAATACAAACCACCAATTAAAATACAAACCATTATACTACAAACCATTTTTACGCATACAGTGACCATACAGTGATGCATACCAGCTTTACACAGGCTGTGCAGACATATAAATGGTTACAGTAAAGTTATATCTAGTGACTCACAGGAGACTTCTCTGAAGAGTTGTTTCTTGCCCCCTCTTCCCCCTTTCCTTCCTTTTTCCTCTTTCGCTTCTTCCCCTCCAATTATAGTACCATGTAATATGCCCCTATAGCCAGGTAGTAGCCCGATGTAGTCAGTAGATGCCCCACGGTAACTAATTATAAAATAACAAAAAAGTACTCGCCTGGGTCCGCGCATCCCGCTCCGGAGCTGCTGAGCGGTGTAAGTGGCGTGACGTCATCACGCTGCTTACACTCTCGCGCAGCTCCCAGGGGTCTCCTCGGCGGCAGAGCTGCCTCTGCCGCCGAGGAGATCGAGCGCCGCAGGGGGTGCGGTGAAAGCCGTGCGCTCCCTGCGACGCTGATACAGGGGAGGAGTCAGGACGGGAACGATCTGTCCTGCCTCCTCCCTGCACCAGCAGCTGCAGGCTCTGCGCGACTGTTATAAAACAGCTGCGCAGAGTCGGGGGAGATCCTCCGGTCGCTGCATTTGTAGCTCAGATGGTTAGTGGGCAGACTCCTGCTATATTTCGGGGGTCCACCCCCCTTTGGCACTCTCCTGTTACTGGTCTGCTTACAGAATGCAGGAGCCCATAAACTGCTCCTGTTACTGGTCTGCTGACAGAATACAGGCGACCATAATCCGCTCCTGTTACTGGTCTGCTGACAGAATACAGGCGGCCCTAATTCGCTCCTGTTACTGGTCTGCTGACAGAATACAGGCGACCATAAACGGCTCCTGTTACTGGTCTGCTGACAGAATACAGGCTACCCTAAACGGCTCCTGTTACTGGTCTGCTGACAGAATAGAGGCTACCATAATCCGCTCCTGTTACTGGTCCGCTTACAGAATACCGGCGACCATAACCGGCTCCTGTTACTGGTCCGCTTACAGAATAGAGGCAGCCATAATCCGCTCCTGTTACTGGCCTGCTGACAGAATAGAGGCGACCATAAACGGCTCCTGTTACTGGTCTGCTTACAGAATACAGTCGGACATAAACGGCTCCTGTTACTGGTCTGCTTACAGAATACAGGCACCAAAACCGCTCCTGTTACTGGTCTGCTACAGAATACAGGCGACCATAAACGGCTCCTGTTACTGGTCTGCTGCAAAACAGAATAACCCGTTAGGGTCAAAAAGCCCATAATCCGCTCCTGTTACTGGTCTGCTGACAGAATACAGGCGGACCATAAACCGGCTCCTGTCACTGGTTTGCTGACAAAATACAGGCTCCCATAAAGGGTTCCTGTTAGGGTTATTCACCCCAAAGGCTTCAATAAAACTTTTTATTAAGAGCATTACCGCACTTTTTTATGGCAGTGTGTATCCTGTGAATAGACCAGTAACAGGAGCTGTTTATAGTAGTCTGTGAATAGACCAGTAAGGACTTGTTCACACAACGTTTTTGTGATCTGTTTTCGATCCGCAAAAGGGATCAAAACAATTGCGTGTGATAACTTGCTTCAATGGCAAAAGCGATCGCTGTTCAAGTGATCGCCGTTGCGCTTTTCCCGATCCGCTTTTGGGACCCGTTTTAAAATTGACTGTCAATTTTTTTTTTGGTTTTTCGCAAGAGAAATCCCCATAAAAAATAAGGGGAGTGCTTTTTTTTGGGGCATCCAAAAGCGGATCCAAAGCGCGCTACATTTGGGGTGGTTTTGAATCTACTTTCCGATCCCAAAAACCCCCTCCGAAAACGCTTTGGGGTTTTTAAAATAAAATATAATTTGTTTTAATATTTTTGGGTTTATATTTAGTTTTAAAAATGTGTTGTTGTGTTGTGTTGTTATAATATATATATAATATAATATATATATGTGGGTGTGTAACTAAATATATATTTTTATTTTTATAAATGATTGTTAATTTTTTTCCCCTAGGGGGGGTTTTGAAGACTATTGGTTGATTTTAATAAAAAACAAAAGGGGGAGGGGGGTTCAAAAAATCACGGTGTACAACATTGGGGATTTGGAAAAAAAAAAGGTTTTTTTTTCTTGGTCATTGTAGGTTATATTATTTTTAAAATTCAGTTTGATAGTTGTTTAAAAAAAGCATTGAAAAACATCTGAAAAAAACGCACCCAAAAAAGGATCAGTGTTGCGTTTTTCTGGATCCGTTTTTTGGGGATGCAGTTTGCATCCATTTTCGCGGGTTAAAAACGGATCCAAAAAAACGCACCCCAAAATGTGTGGAACAAGCCCAAAGGGCGTGAGCAAATCCCGGAAATTTCTGATGAAAGAACCCGGCCCTGATTTGACATCTTGTACGTTGTTTTGGGGGACGGTTCTACCCACGAAGAGCTGTTTATGGCGCCTGCATTACTTGAGGAGCGCAGCACCCGGCTATTCACGAGCCCCAATTCCTTTTTCATGCAATATTGGCTTATATAGATGGCAGAGGTCTTCTACAAAATTGCAGTCGGTACTGTCCTGTGCGCCCGGGCTGCCCATGTCTTAGCTTTTTGGGCTATTTTGACTTTTACCGTTTTTTCTGGTGATTTCAGCCATGGTAATAACAAACAGCAACATGTGTAAAGGCAGGGCCCACCCTCGCTGCTTCCCCGAGGCAGAACAGGATGGGACAGCATGGGTTTTTTCTTATTTTCCCTGCTGACCATGGAAAAACACAAAACCTTTACTACAGTAACAGTGTCAAGGGCTTATCATAGAGCGCAGGGAACATTCGCTGGGTGCCCACAGTGCCTGGGACCAGGGGTGTGCACCCAGATGAAGAGAATGCTGGGTGCCCACAGTGCCTGGGACCGGGGGTGTGCGCCCGGATGAAGAGAATGCTGGGTGCCCACAGTGCCTGGGACCAAGGGTGTGCAACGAATGAGAGAAAGCCGGGTCCCACAGTCCTGGGGGCCCAGGGGGGGCACCCGGATGAAAAAAAGCTGGGTCCCCCGGCCTGGGACCAAGGGTGTGCACACGAATGAAGAGAATGCCGGGTGCCCACAGTGCCTGGGACCAGGGGTGTGCACCCGGATGAAGAGAATGCTGGGTGCCCACCCTGCCCGGACCAGGGGGGTGCACCCCGGATTTGGAATGCGGGGGGCCCCCCACACAGTGCCGGGACCGGGGGGTGCACCCGATGAAAAAATGTGGGGGCCCCAACACAGTGCCTCGGCCAGGGTGTGCACCCCCATGAAAAAAAGCGGGTGCCCCACACATGCCTCGGGCCAGGGGGGGTGCACCCGGGTGAAGAGAAACTGGGCCCACACACAGTGCCTCGGACCAGGGGTGTGCACCCGTGAAAAAATCTGGGTGCCCCCACACATGCCTCGGGCCGGGGGGTTTTCAACCCTATGAAAAATGCTGGGTGCCCACACACAGTGCCTCGGACCAGGGGTGTGCACCCGGATGAAGAGAATGCTGGGTGCCCACACACAGTGCCTCGGACCAGGGGGGTCACCCCGGATAAGAGAAGCGGGGCCCACACACTGCCCGGGGCCCGGGGTGTAAACCCGGGTGAAGGAAAAGCTGGTGCCCACCACAGGGCCTCGGACCAGGGGGGTGCACCCGATGAAGAAATTGGGTGCCACACACAGGCCTCGGACCAGGGGGGGCACCCCCATTAAAAGAAAGCGGGTCCCCACACTTCCGGACCAGGGTGTGCCCCGATGAAGAGAAAACTGGGTGCCCAACACATGCCTGGAAGGGGTGTGCACCGGATGAGAAATGCTGGGTGCCCACACAAAGTGCCCCCGGACCCCGGGGGGTTCACCCGGATGAAGAGAATGTGGGTGCCACCAAAAGGCCTCGGACCAGGGGTGGCACCCGGTTAAGAGAATGCTGGGGGCCCACAACCCCGGCCTCGACCAGGGGTGTGCACCCGGATGAAGAGAATGCTGGGTGCCCACACACAGTGCCTCGGACCAGGGGTGTGCACCCGGATGAAGAGAATGCTGGGTGCCCACACACAGTGCCTGGGACCAGGGGTGTGCACCCGGGTGAAAGAGATTTTGGCCCGTGAATTTCTGCAGTTTTTATTCTTCACCGTGATAAAATGGCCATAAAGCATGTTTCTCTGTTCTACTAAACCCTATAAAATGCGGCCAAACCATGGGTCCCTAAGAAGCGGGGCTTAAAGGGGTTTTACCATGAAGTAAAATTGACGTTGGAAGCAAATGAAATAAACATTTTCACTATTAATCATTATTTGAAAAAAATTCTGCACCACTTTTGTTTTTGCTGCTCCCTTAGTGATCCATAGTTTAAAAGTTCTCCAGGGCATACCATGACAAGCTCCCCCAATCCTGGCCGCACATGCCAGACATCACCTTTTCCTCTCAGGCATTATGCCAGTTATTCCCTCTTGTAACCCACACACTCACTGCGACCAGTGTTCAACCCAGGTGCTGTCATTCACTCCTTGGGTCTTAACCCCAATGGTTATGTGCCAGAGGAAAAAATCCCGTTTGGGGCCCCGTGAATTTTTAACTTAGGGCCCTATGCGAAAGGGAGAAAGTTAATGGGTCAACTAATTGTGATACCCGGGTGTGGAGTCGGCAAGCCAAACCCCCGACTCCTGACTCCTATACACGGGGCATGTTTAAGGATAACTTTGCTGTAGTAAAAAGGTAACACGGTGTTTATACCTATGAACAAAATCAAACTATTTAGGGGGAAAAATGGGACTCGAATGGCAAAAAGGGTAAGGCCATGTCCGATGCACGGGTTTTTGGCCGGGTTTTTCAGCCGGTTGGGGTTTTTCAGAACCCCCTGAAAAAACCCCCCAAAAAGGCACAATTGTGCTCTATGGGAAAACCCCCTGCAGCTCCCCCCACTGCAGGGTTTTCCACCCCGGGGGTTTTTTTTCACCGGGGGCAAAAAATTTAAAAAAGCACAATCTTTCCCCGGTTTTCCCGGCGGAACTGCACCTCAATGGGGGGCTGTTCCTTTGCTCATTTGGGGGGGAGAAAAGCCATCCCCGGGGGGCGGGGGCAAAAAACCGACAAATACCCCCGGATTTTCCCTGCCGTGTAAACAGCCCCCCCCACAATGTTTTGATCTTTGAACACTTCGGGTGGAGTTTTTTAAAAAAAGCTGTATTTTATCCAAGTCCTTGCCCAAAATTGGGAAAGTTAAAGAACGGGGGTCAGATTTTGGTCAAAATATGATTGAATCTGATCCCGAGCCCAAAGGTTTTTGGAGTATAGAAAAACCAAAAAGGTAATTTCCCCAAAGCTAAACAAAATAATTCAAATTTAAAATTTTTATTTTTAGGGCAAAACGGTAACGTGCATTACAGGAAAGAATCGCAGATGCAAAATACTTTTCAAGCAAATTTATGATAAGATCGGTAAAATGACGTAAAAAAATTACAGTTTTCCTCATGTACAAAGCTGTAGTATGGTGAATTGGAGCCTGAAAGTCACAAAAGTTACCCTTTTGCTTGTCATGTAAAATATATTATTGGATATACTTTAGAAAACAAAAAGTAAATGGCAAAACACGCAGGAACATTTGTGGGGTCTTGAATTTTTTTGAAAATAAAAATTTCCCCCATCAGTCCGCATAGATGACCTCCTTGGATCTCATTTTTCCAGGGTAAGACGGCCTCTCTACACTAACTTGGGTTGGGGGGAAAGCGGGGACCACAGGGCAACTCTCTAAAATTCAGGGGTATAAATGAATTGCCTCAGCCACAGTCAGTTTAGATGAATGGTTTAACTCTTCTACTTTTTTGAAACAGGTGAAAAATTTTGCTAAAATGTGTTTGCCCTGGGGCGGAATTCTTTTCCCCTGGGGCAGCGCTTTGCCTGCTCCATGTCATCAATTACAACTCCTCATGTGATGAGGCTGAAGATATGGGAGCAGTAGCACTGGCCGGACCCAATGCCTCTTGCGCTTTGCATCGAACTAACTGGACCAACTTATTATATATTTTGGGAGTCGGAGGCGGTCCCTTTTATGACTCCGACTCCTGCAAAATAGTCACCGACTCCACAGCCCTGGTAGATACTCGCAGCTTTTTACATAAACAGACCTTTGTTTGACTAGCGTGAGCACACAGTGGGGAAAGGCATGGTGACGTCAAGCCTGTTGGGTCCCATGATATGTAGTTCAAATAAATGGCACACGCCCCTTTGACCACACTGAAAGCTGAAGCAGGACAAACCAGACCTGAAATGCCTTCGTTGTAAAATCCCCTTTAAATCCTCCTTCACATCAATATGTACATCTGATCTTCCAGTGAACATATACAACCATCAGTCATAACAGTGGAGTGTGAATAAAATGGATTATCTGTTGACAATGGCACCTTTCAGGGAGTGGGGAATATTAGTAGTGACCGGTCAATTCTCGAAATTCATGTGTCCGAGGAAGGAAAAATGAACAAGCGTAAGGATCTGAGGGACTCTATCAGGGGCCAAATTATGATGAAACGACTGGGTCTGAGCATGTCCAAAGTGGCAGGTGTTCCTGGTGTGTAGTGGTCAGTACTGACCAATAGTGATGACTGGGTCATGGGGGCGCCCATCTCGCCTGTCTCCAAGTCGGTCCCAGGTCAGTTAACTATGGACATCAATGCCGCCTGATGGACTCCATTGACTATAATGGGGGTCCATCCGGTTTTTGTCATGGTGGACGTCACTCGCCGCGCTATTTTGTTCTGTAATTCTTGACTGAATCCATACCAGACTTTGCGGCCCAGATGTGAACCAGGACATATGTGACTCGGGTGACATAACAGGCAGGTAACTGAGCAGATTGCACATGGTTAATGTACGCTGGCGGCCATGTTTGTGTTGGCAGAGACTGATCACAGATAACCCAGTAAACCTGGAGCCGGATCCTTTTGTCACTGCCACGAACAATTGAGGCCATTGTCATTGCCAGTGAGCGCGGAATAACCCACCCTGCGGCCTCTGCCACGGTTCCTGGATAACAGCGTTTCTCAATGACTCAGGTGTCTCGGTTGCTGATTAATCAGGTGAGTATTCTGTAGTCGCAGAGCATTTCCTCTCATAACCAAGACAACATGGGCGTCAGCCCCACCCTGCCCTTCAGGTGCGGTCACCCAGCTTTCCCAGACCCCTGAACTGCAAATCTGCCAGGCTCTATTACTTCCCCTTCTCCAGGGCTATTAGTGATCTGAATCCTTTGTCTCCATGGCAACTGTGCACAGGTTCTCACCAGACTCTCTCAGTTCAGGCCGAAAGCCTGAGGCTGCACTAACCCTCCAGGCGCTGTCACCCAGCTTTCCCAGACTTCTGAACTGCAAATCTGCCAGGTTCTATAACAGACTACCCCTGTCATGCTCCCCTGCTTCAGGATTATTAGAGATCTGGCTCACTGGTCTCCATGGCAACGGTACAAAGGCTCTCAGCAGACTCTCCCAGTACAGGCCGAAAGCCTGAGGCTGAACTAAGCTGTCACCCAGCTTTTCCAGACTCCTAAACTGCAAATCTGCCAGATTCTATTATAGACTACCATACCTCCCAACTTTTAGAAATTGCAAAGAGGGACATGTCAGACCACACCTCTAACCACGCCCAAACACATGACATCACACCAAGACGCGCTTCTAACCACACCCAAACACAGACATGCCAACTTTTTAGATAGCCAAAAAGGGACACGTTTTCAGGATTGCATTGTATCCAATAATTAAATATTAAGTAAATTGTTATGTAATATACAGCGAGGAAGCAATCGGATACTTTTAAAAGCAAGGTAGTCGGTTTATTGATGAAAATCTGTTTCCTAAATGAAAGAGGGGCATTTATAGAGCTAAGAGGGACCTGGGTTAAAAATAGGGACTGTCCCTGCAAAATAGGGACACTTGGGAGGTATGGACTACCCTTGCTTCAGGGTTATTAGTGATCTGGCTCCTGGTCTCCATGGCAACAGTGCACAGGTCATCACCAGGCTCTCAGTACAGACCGAAAGCCTAAGGCTGCACTAAACCCTCCAGGTACTGTCACCCAGCTTTCCCAGACTCCTGAACTGCAAATCTGCCAGGTTCTATTACAGACTACCCCTGTCATTCTCCCCTGCTTCAGGGCTATTAGTGGTCTGGATCCACACAAGGTCTCCATGGCAACGGTGCACAGGTCATCACCAGGCGCTCTCAGTAGAGGCCAAAAGCTTGAGGCTGCACTAAGCCCTCCAGGTGCGGTCACCCAGCTTTCCCAGACTTCTGAACTGCAAATCTGCCAGGTTCTATTGCAGACTCTCCCTATCATGCTCCCCTGCTTCAAGATTAGTGATCTGGCTCCCTGGTCTCCATGGCAACCGTGCACAGGTTCTCCCCAGGCTCCCTCAGTACAGGCCGAAAGCCTGAGGCTGCACTAACTTTAAGTATTTAGACCTCAGCTTAGGAGTTAGATACTAGATATTGACATTTTTATAATCCGGTTCTTATTATACTTCGTCTCTTGGCGCGGAGCCGGGTCCTCCTCCCATTGTCATTTGTGTGGAAGTTACAGTGACCTTTAAAAATAAGTTGTGTTGAGCCATTCTTCTTATCGCTTCCTCTAAGGTAATAATAACAGGACACCCAGCTTTCCTGGAGTCCTGAATGGCAGTTTTCAATATTATACCGCTTCTATTGAGTGGGGGAGACTTCACTGGGTAACTTTACAGTCGGGCCCAGACCGGCGCACAGGGGAAGCCCTGGGTATGGAAGGCTGGGGGCTACTTTTAAGGGAAAAAGTCAGAAATCATGAGGTATGTGCAGTCATTGACAGTAGCAGTGGGCTAGGATGGGCCCATACCTCAACTCTACTACACTTCAGATGCAGAAACCGTATACGCTCTCTAAAGAGGGTTAAAAGATGTCTACATCTACCCGATAGAAGTCAATGGCCCGGCCGCCACATCTTTCAAGATAAATTATTCTGGTATTCCAACAACAAGGGCTGAACACGCAATGTGACTACGCTAATGAGGCGGCCATTTTGTCAGTGAATCACTCTGTTTCCTTGTTATAGATGTACGAGGCTCCAAGTGATCTCCATTATTCTGTGCTCTTCGTGATAGATTAACCTCTAGGTGGCACTGCTCTGATGCAGTCTTGGGAACGTTATTATAAGGTTATATTTGTCTTCTTTTTTACAGATCTCACCTATGTGTCGGAGATGTTCTCCCAGGGCCCCCAGCGATTGTCCTTCTTCAGCTGGTACGGGAACGTGCGGCTCTTCCAGTTCCAGGTGCCCTCGGATGTCGTGCTGCTCAGGTGGCTTCTCCAGGCCTCTCGAGGGAAGGGAGCTGGCTGTGAAGACGTGGAGATCACTGTGTAGGTCACTGTTATTATTCAGGTTCTGTATGAAGGATTAAAGTGCACCTGTTGTCATCTCTCAGTAGTGCAGCCTCAGGCTTTGGGCCTGTAACTTTAAAGGGGTTGTCTCATCTCACTGTTTCATAGAGTCATAGCATTCTATCATTCATGCATCCTGTCACTTCCTGGTCAAGCTATGGGTAATAGCTAGCAGGTCAAGAGAATCTTCTGAGCTAAAGTAAACAGTAGTAATTAGTGTCTTTTGTCTGAAAGATCAGATAACGCACAAGCTCTCAAGCTGCTGGCAGTTCTGTGCTGACATCACTCCCTGCTATCAGATAGAACAAACAGCAGAGGGAGAGCAAACAAACAGGTTGGTCACTAGAGAAACCAGAGAGCCCTCAGAAGGTGATAAAATCATTTGTTGATCCTCAACAACAACAAAAAAATGAACAAAGCAATATATTTGGAAAACATTAATTTCGTGTTCCCTACATGTTGAAAGCTAAGTTTTATAGTGAGATAATCCCTTTAAGGGACTAAATCTCGACCTAGTATTAAGATATGTGAATGCGCAGAGCCGTGTCCTCTTTTCCCATCTTGTTTCCTTGCAATAATGTCTGGTCTTTGTTTATTCCATTTGCTACAAAGTTAAAGGGATTATTCAGTTCTTATATAAAATACAGAGAAATTCAACCATTTTTGTTACTTCTGTGGCCTTAGGTGAAGACCATCATCCCTCCTATTGTAGTCACTGGCAGCTACACTAGAGAAGTGACGGGAGGATGTCACTTCTCTATGGTAGCCGCCCACTTGCTGTAGTAAAGGGTTCTGACATTACCTCTTTAAACATACATGCCAACTCTCCCGTTTTTGGCGGGGGGGTCCCGCTATTTGGGGTTTCCCCCCGCCCCCCGGGGGGGGTTGCATTCCTCCCGCCGCCTGAAGGCGGCGGGGGTCTTTAAATTTGCCGCGGGCAAGGTAGCACTGGTGCGCTAACTCTTGCGCCGCCGGGCCGCTCCTACAGGTGGGTGACGCGGCCGCAGCGGCCGCTCCCCCGCCCGGTGCGTGTCACTGTGCAGGGAGCAGGCAGGAGGGATCGCTCCTTCCTCCCTTCTCCCCTGTATGCCCGGGCCCCTGTGCGCGCCGTACATACAGGTCAGCGGCGCAGGGGAAGTGACGCGCGGTTTGCACTCAGTCCCTGCGTCGCTGAGGAGATCGTCGGAGCGGGCGCGCTGCAGGAGCTGGTGAGGTGAGTGACTTTTATTTTTTATTTTTTTTTGCTTTGGGGGCTTTCTACCTGGCTACAATAAGGGGGCCATCTACCTGGCTACAATAAGGGGGCCATCTACCTGGCTACAAAAAGGGGGCCATCTACCTGGCAAACAATGGGGGGCACTACCTGGCTACAAATTTGGCTCTACCTGGCTACAGAGGGGGCATCTACTTGGCTACAAGGGGGCATCTACCGGCCTGTAAGGGGCATCTACCTGGCTTTCTTCCAAAGCCGTTATGCAGTTAGGTGGAGTGGGTGTGGCTTTTGAAGGGGCGTGGCATACAGACAGATGGGCGTGTCCATGCAAATTTTTGCCGCGGCGCACTACGCGCGCCACCCGCTACATTCTCCTGCTTTTTCATTTTCAAAAGTTGGCAACTATGTCTTTAAATCATGTGAAAACACAATAAAAAATACATATAAAGTCAATAAATTAAATGCTACTGAAAGCGGTTTTCTCACTACAAAGATTTAGCTTTCAGCATGTAGGAAACGGTAAATGAAGACTTTTTCCAAATAGATTGCTTTGTTTATTTTACTTTGTTCAGGAGATGAGATTTTATCTGCTCTGAGTGCACTCAGGTTTCTCTAGGTTACCGACCAGCTCTTCTCTTCGGTATGTCTTATTTGATATCATGGATGACGTAATTTAACAGGTCCTCACACAGAACTGCAGGCAGCTTAAGAGCTTCAGGATTAACAGATCACAAAAACAAAGGAGGCTAATTACTTTTGTTTACTTTAGATAAACATCTCCTCTCATGACAGAGCAATAAGCAGACCTTTTGAATATGAAGCTGATGTGCTAATCACTGCCATAGAACCACCCACAGACTGACCAGGAAGAGACAGGCTGCATGAATGAAAGCTGTTTTGGCTCTGTGAAACAGCGTGGTGAGACAACCCATTTTAAGGGGTTTTGCCACAAAGGCATTTCATGCATATTATAAGAGTGAAGCTGGGTATGGGGATCCTCTAGGCCACCTCAAGCGATGGAGTAGCAGACCATGCCAGGGAGTTGAGTCTAAGGGGACCCTGGTCTTCCCCCGGAACCCACCGCAAGGCCGGACAGACTTGGCTGCAGGGAACCCCCATTTCACTACCCCTTACGTGGCTACTTGCGGTGGCAGTCGAAATGCCAGACGTCTAGACAATTTCGTTGATAGGACAGCACTGGAGTTCCCCACGTCTGTAGTATAAGCACCATCAAATGCAATAGACCGCCAATGTAAGGGGAGCCTTACCCTTACTACCAAACTTCAGCAAGAAATTAGCAATCCGGTGTCCGCATAAGTGCACCTTTATTAAAAGGCAGAAATTATTTGTACTGGGATTCTGCTTTTTAATAAAGATGCACTTATGCTGACGCCGGATTGCTAATTTCTTGCTGAAGTGCCAGATGTAACACAGGGGAACAGGCAGAGGTGACGGGTGAAGGCAGGTGCAACCGTAGACTCTAGCAGAGGCCCAGACAGGTAGCAGACTGGCGTAGCGGCAGATAACAGCAGTACAGATAACGTATGTAGCTCTGGAACCAGGATGTCAGTAATGCAGGTAACAGGAACCCGGACAGCAAACGGAGCGCAGGAGCAATGTAGAGACCTCAACAAGCTGACCCAGAGCAGAGGCAGGAACGTCCTCAAGTCCCAGGCGGTCAAAGGTCATTGGCTGGGTAATTTAGTGTACTGTCTCTTTTAAATTTCGGTGAGCGTGCACGTGCCCTAGCGAAGATTCACGGGATACCGGCGGGAAAAAGGACTGAAGCAGGAGCAAGGACCAATGAGTACACAGAGGCAGCAGGGATAAAGGTGGGACACGGCCAGGTCTCTGGTCCGGAGTTGCTGACCGCGGCATGGATTATGACACATATGTGACCCAGCAGGCTTGATATCACCATGCCTTTCCCCACAATGTGCTTATTCTAGTCAAACAAAGGTCTGTTTATGTAAAGAGCTGTGAGTAGCTACAATGTAGCTGAATGGTTAGCACTTTTGCCTTTCAGTATAGGGGTCCTGCAGGAATCAAACATGTGGGTTTTTCTTTTCTCAATGCAAATACCTGATTGAGGTTTCTTTTTATTTGTCTGCACTGTGTTTTTTAAATTCCTGTATTATGTTTTCCAGACACTTCCGTTACGGAGCCCCACCCGTGATTAACCCCTTGGGCTACAGCTTTGCCCCGAACACGAGCGTCCCCGACTCGTTCAGTCAAACAATGAAGTTTCGAAATTCTATGCAGAGTAATTTATACCTGAACATTAGCAATCCCACACCCGGGGACTGGTTCATAGCTGCACACCTGCCCAAAGCCTCCGAAAGCATTGAGATCCAGGTGAGTTCATTTTGCTGTATATATACATTTCTTACCATCTCTAGATCTCTGCTTGCTGTCAGTGAACAGAAATAATAGAATGGCTAAAAATCTGTACTGATCCAGTAATTCTCACCGCTGAGGGTTTGTTTCAGTTGCATCCAGTCAGGGCAATCTTCTTAGAAGTAGACCATCTGGATTTTGCACGGGTAAATTTTACCTGCACTAAAACACTGTAACAAACTGTCCGGACTGGAGGGAGATTTGTGCTGCTGATACGTTTACATCAGAGAATTTTCTAGACCGGATACAATTGTTACAAATCCTCAGCTGTGAAGTGTTAGGTCTAGGCCAGTATTCAGCTTGTGCATTAACATACAAAAGCAAGTGTTTCCATTCACTAACAGAAAGCGTAGAGGTTGAGGAACTGAAACGTGACGGGCAGGAAGTAATAGGAGCCGTAACATGGCAGCTGCAAGGACCTTTATGAGGCTTCTTGCTGCCATTGCAATTGCTCGGCACTCCCCAATCTCGTCGTGGGATGGCCAAACAAGGGGAGTATAGGTGGTGTAGAAGAGGTGGCGCACGATCGCTGTGCCACATACAGGGTTAAACAGCCTGGATCTGAGCCCTCTCTAATCCCTGCTGATACGGGTGGGTGTTATCTGTGATTATCAGCACCCACACGAATGGAGCAGACTTGGCGAGTGACCCCGCTCCATTCCTCCTTAACACTATGATGTACCCGCAGGTCCATTGTCAGCAAGGGGTTAACATGAATAGATTTTGGTGTAGAGATCCCTCCACTGCAGTGACAGATTCCGCTCCTCTCTTCTCTTCCAGGGTCTCACCAAGTCCTGTATATACGTCTTCCAGCCAGAACTGTTTGTTCTCCGAGAAGTGGAGGTGCCGGTCCTGCAGGCGAATGTGCCCACGCAGCAAGTGCTGGAGTCGGCAAGGAATCCAGCTCACTACAAGTAATTAACCTTAGGACAGTGCCAGATCGATGAGGGCAATCGCTGAGCTATGAAGACAGTCGCTGAGGTCACAGGGAGCGGGCGAGGCTGGACAGCTGCCTAAGGCTGATAGATATCGGGATTAGCAGAATATGCTGATGTATGGCTGATTAGATACCATGAGCAAGAATAGCTAAGCCTGTCAGGTGTCTGCTGAGCCTGTGTATCTAATCCTATTCGGAGTCTGCTGGGTCTGTGTATCTAAGCCTCAGCTGTGATCGTGTCTGCTGAGCCTGTGTATCTAAGCCTCAGCTGTGATCGTGTCTGCTGAGCCTGTGTATCTAATCCTCAGCTGTGATCGTGTCTGCTGAGCCTGTGTATCTAAGCCTTGGCTGGGATCGTGTCTGCTGAGCCTGTGTATCTAAGCCTTGGCTGGGATCGTGTCTGCTGAGCCTGTGTATCTAAGCCTTGGCTGGGATCGTGTCTGCTGAGCCTGTGTATCTAAGCCTTAGCTGTGATCGTGTCTGCTGAGCCTGTGTATCTAAGCCTTAGCTGTGATCGTGTCTGCTGAGCCTGTGTATCTAAGCCTGGGTTTGTGATGTGTCCCTGGGGCCTGTGTATAAAAAACCTGGGGCTTTTGTTGTGCCCCGCGGGCCCTGTGTATTAAGCCTTAGCTTTTTGATGTGTCTCTGACCCTGTGATCTTAAGCTGAAAGGTACCTAGTGTCTGCGAGCCTGGTATCAAAGGCCTTCCCGGGTGATCTTTGTCGGGGCTGAGCCTGTGTATCTAAGCCTGGGGGGCTGGATCGTTTTTCTGCTGAGGGGCCTTGTGTATCAAAAGTTAGCGGGTGTGTGTCTCCCTGACCTTTTTGTATCAAAAGCCTTAGCTGTGTTTGTGCCCTGCTGACCCTGTGAAATTCAAAACCCGGGTCGGGAAGGGGCATAGCAAAGGGGGGTGCAATTTGGTAGCATTTTGCAAAGGGGCCCCTTGCAGCCAAAGGGGGGCCCCAAAAAACCCTTCCTCCCAAAAAAAAGAAGAACCAGTTTGAAAAATGGTGCTTTGGTAAGGGGGGGGGGCCCCTGTCACTTTTTTGCATGGGGCCCCAAAGGTTTGGGAAATTTTCCCGCCTCTGCTGTCAGATGTTCTTGTGTCTGCCGACCCGGGGGTGTATCTAAACCCTGTAGGATTTCTACTGTATTTAAAAATCATATGTGTTTTACTGTTTGTGAGCAATGTTTCTTGGGGTTTTTTCTTGTGATACGGGTCTGTTTAAACCTGTGTTTTAAAAGGGCCCAAAATAAAATTTGCGGTGTCAGAAAATAATTTAAAATTAAACCCAGTTTTTCCCGGTTAAACCTAACCCTTCCCTTGTAAAAAAGGGGACGCCGTTTTGAGTCCGCTCCCCTCCTGCATGAGTAATGTAAGTTTTTTGTTTTCCCCGGGCCCCTCTTGCCCCGGAGAATACCGGGGAGCTGCACATAAGCTCAGGGGCTTTGCCCCAAATGTCCTGCCCGTCCAGGGAAGGTCACCGTTGGGAAATGGTCACCCGGGCCGGGACCCCGCTGTCACCAGATAAAACTTTTAGTGGAATTTAGGAGTTTTGGGCCTGCCCTGCAGTTCCCCCTGGGGAAGTGGTGAAAACCCGGGTTTGGAGAAGCCGCAGGGGGGGGTCAAGAACGGCAGCGTGACCTTCCAGCTTGTGTACAGCCTCTGGGGGTTTATTTTACCATGAAAACCCTCTTTGGGTCAAATGCGGTAAATTTGGAAGAGCACAAAGAGTGCAGAAGTATGAAATTGCGGAAAAAACTTTTTTTTTGTCCCCCAGCTTTCCCACACCCGAAAAACCCGGGAGGGGTGGGGGTACTTGGGTTTCCCTCCATTGTATGAATACGGAGAGCAGGAGTTATGCATTGCAGTAAATTCGGGGAAAAGGGGGGTGGTTTTTTCCCCAGTTTTCCAGTATTAAAGAACGAAAGGAGCTCGGGTATAAGACGACTTTCCCTTTTCTTTCTCTAATGGGGTGAATGGGGGAAGGGAAGAAAAGGAAAAGGGGGGGATGAATTCCCTATGAACCAATTGCCCACACGTTTTCCCCGTTTTTTGAATGCAAACCTTAAAGGGTTGCTCCCTTTCCAAAGCCGCTTGTCACGCTAGCTTAAAGCTATGGGGGGTTTTCTCCCTGCTTTAAAACTCCCCCCTTTCTTTTTAGGTGTGGAGGGATTATAAAAGCTTCGGGCCCCCCCAAATTTCCTTTTTCGGAACTATGGGCAGTTCTACTCCCAAAAGCTCAAAACTTTTTGTTCAGGCTTTTTTTGTGGTTTTAAACAGCCTTCAGGTTTTAATGCTTTTCAGGCGGGGGGGTGTTTATAGCTTTAGGCCCCCTTTTTCCCTTTTTAGTTTGTGGGGGTTTCTTTTGTTTTCAGGCTCCACTTCTGGTAAAGGCTGTGGGTGGTTTACAGCTTCGGGGTCCCCACTCATTCAGCAGTAAAAGGAATTTCAATATGTTTCCCCCTAGTGACCCTGTTGGGGGATGTTGGTGTTTGGGGAGGGGGTCTAAAAAGCGATAAAAGATTTTTCAGAGCTAAAGGGTTTTAAAGTTTGCCCTGGGGAAAACCATAAAAAAGGGCCCAAACCTGTGCTCCCCAAATAAAACACGGGAGAGAATAAACATCCCCTTTCCCCGGCCCCACTATTAAACCAGAGGGGTTTGGGGGGAAACCCCTGGGGAGTTGGGGACTAAAAAATTATCTAAATTTGAAAGGAAGAAAAAATCAGGTTGTTTGTTTTTGGGGTTTAATATTTTTTTTTTAAACCTTTGCCGCCATGTTTAAAACTAATCAAAGTGGTGGGGATTTCCCCCTTTAACCCTCTTATTTTTTTGAGTCTAAAAAACCGGGAAAGTATTGGTCCAGGCCCTTTCCCTGTCTTGCCAGAACATGTTTTCCCACCAAAATAATTTAAAACCTTTTTAAAAGGGGGCCGGGCCAAACCCCAAACCCCAGCCCCCCTCCCCGGCGAGGGGGCCCCCGCCTCCTGTCTGGCAAAAAAACCCTTTAAATCCGAGGGGAAACCTGGATGTGGTTTCATTTAGGTTTCCCCCCTGTGACTAACCCCGTCAGTCCCTGTGGTCACCCAGTGCCCAGTGTAGTCTGTGGAACTCAATTTCCCAAAAAATGGAACAGCGGGGGGAATGCTGGTGGTAAAATTTTACATTTGGGTAAGGTGAGTATTGTTAATCTTCTTGTGTGGTTTTTGGGGGGAAACCCGGGAAATTCCTGCCCTGTCTGTTTTTGAAATGCTTGTAAATTTAACCCAAACCCCTGCGCCTCTTCTCCTATAAACTTTTTGTGCGGGTTCCTTGTTCACTCCTCCTCCCGCCTTTTCTTTTTAACTCGTGCTGTTCTCTGTTATTCCTCCTCCCGGCCTTTTCCTATAACTCTGTGCTGTTCCCCCTGTTCTTCCTCCTGCAGTCTTCCCCTTAAAAATCTGGGGCTTTTCCCTTTGTTTTTTCCCCTGCGCCTCTTTTTCTAAAACTAGGCTTTTTCCTCTGCCTCCCCCTCACCCTCTTTCCTATAAACTCGGGTGCTTTTCTTTTTCCCTTCCCCCTCCCACCCTCTTTCCCTATAACTCTGTGCTGTTCTCGGTTATTCCCCTGCAGCCTCTTCTTTTAACTCTTTTGCTTTTTCCTTCTGTTTTTCCTCCTGCAGTTTCTTTTCCTAAAACTCTGTGTGTTCCTCTTTTCCCTCCTCCTCCCAGCCCCCTTCTCCTATAAACTCTGTGCTTTTCCTCTGTTATTCCTTGCGCCTTTTCCCCTTAAAACTCTGCGCTTTTCCCTCGGTTCCCCCCTTTTTGCAGCCCCCTTCCCCTAAAAATTGGGGTTTTCCCCTCTGTTTTTCCCCTCCTGCACCCTTTTCCCTTTTTAAACTCTGGGGGTTTTTCCCCGTTTATTCTCCTAAAAACCCCTTTTTCCCCTTTTTAAATTGTGATGTTCCTTGTTCCCCCTCCTGCACCCTTTCCCTTCAAAATAACTCTGTGTTTTTTTCCCTTCCTGTTTTTTCCTCCTGCAGCCTTTTCCCCTAAAAACCTCTGTGTTTCCCTTTTGGTTATTCCCCCCCTTGCACCCTCTTCATATAACTCTGCGCTGTTCCTTGTTTTTCCCTCCTCCTGCAGCCTCTTCCCTAAAACTCTGTGCTGTTCCTTGTTTTTTCCCCCTGCGCCTCTTTTTTAAATAACTCTGTGCTTTTCCCTTGTTATTCCCCCTGCCCCTTTTCTTCCCCTATAACTTGTGGGGGTTCCCTCTGTTTTTCCCTTCCCTGCACCTTTTTCCCTATAACTCTGTGCGGTTCCTCTGTTATTCCTCCTGCAGCCTCTTCTCCTAAAAACTCTGTGTTTTCCCTCTGTTTTTTCCACCTGCAGCCTTTTCCCTCTTAACTTGTGCTGTTCCTCTTTTTTTCCTCATGCGGCCTCTTTTTCCTTTTTAACTTGTGCTTTTCCCTCTGTTTTTTTCCCCCTGCCCCTCTTTCCCTTTTTAAACTCTGTGTTTTCCCTTTCGGTTATTTTTTCCCTGCAGCCCCCCTCTCCTTTAAAACTCTGCGCTGTTTTTGTTATTCCTCCTCCTGCGCTCTTCTCCTATAATCTTTTGTGTTCCTTTTTTTTTCTCCTGCAGCCCCCTTCTCCTAAAAACTCTGGGGGGTTTTTCCTCTGTTTTCCCCCTCCTGCAGCCCTCTTTCCTAAAACTCTTTTTGCGTTCCTTGACCCTTTCCCCCTGCACCCCTTTTCCTTCCTAAAAAACCTCTGTGTGTTCCTCTGTTATTTTTTCCTGCAGCCTCTTCTCCTATAACTCGGTGCTGTTCCTCTCCTGCACCTTTTCCTTAATCTGGGCTGTTCCCTTTGTTTTCCTCCTCCTGCAGCCCCCTCCTCTAAAAAACTCTGTCCCTTTTCCCTCTGTTATTCCCCCCTGCACCCAACCTTCCCCTTTTTAATTTTGTGCTGTTTCCTTGTTTTCCCCCTGCACCCTCTTCCCCAATAATCTGTGGGGTTTCCTATGTTATTCCCCCTGCAGCCTCTTCTTTAAAAAATTTGTCCCTTTTCCCTTGTTCCTCCCCCCTGCAGGCCCTTTCCTTTAACTTGTGCTTTTTCCTTTGTTCCCCCTCCTGCAGCCTTTTTCTCTATAACTTTGTGCTTTTCCCTTGTTATTTTCCTCCCGGCTTTCTCCTATAACTCTGTGATTTTCCCTCTGTTTTTCCTTGCAGCCTCTTTTTCCTATAACTCTCCCGCTTTTTCCTCTGTTTTTCCCTCCTCCTGCGGGCCTCCTTCCCCTTTAACTTTTGTGCTTTCCTCTGTTATTCCTCCTCCGCAGCCTTTTTTATAAAAAAATCTGTGCTGTTCCTCTGTTATTCCTCCCCCTGCAGCCTCTTTTATAATTTCCGGCTGTTTTTCTGTTTTTCCCTTCTGCAGTTTTTTTCCCTTTAACTTTTGTGCTTTTTCCTCGGGTTTTTCCCTCCTCTCACCCTTTTCCCCCAAAAAAAACTCTGTGTTTGTTCCTCGTTTTTTCCCCCTCCTGAAAAGCCTCTTCTCCTAAAACCCTCTGTGTGTTCCTTTTTTCCCTCCCCCTTGGGCCTCTTCTCCTAAAACCCTTGCGCTTTTCCCTTGTTTTTTCCTCGGCACCTCTTCCCCTTTTAACTCTGCGGGGTTCCTTGTTATTTCCCCCTTTGCACCCTTTCTCTATAACTCTGGCTTTTTCTCTTTTTTAATTCTCCTCCTGCACCCTTTTTCTCCTTTAAACCCCTGTGTTTTCCTTTGGGTTACCCCTCCTGCTGCCCTTTTTCCCCTTTAAAACTCGCGCTTTTTCCTGTTATTCCCTCCCCCTTGCAGCCTTTTCCCCTTTTAAAACTCTGTGTGTTCCCTGTTTTTTCCTGCAAGCTCTTTTTCCTATTAAATCTGTGTTTTCCTCGGTTATTCCTGCTGCCCTCTTCTTTATAAACCTTTTGCTGTTTCCTTGTTTTTTCCCCCTTTCTGCCTCTTCTCCTATAATCTGTGCTTTTCCCCTCTGTTTTTCCCTCCCCCGCCCTTTTTCCAATAACTCTGTGCTTTTCCCTCTTTTTATTCCCCCCTTGCAGCCTCTTTCCTATAACTCTGCGCTTTTTCCCTGTTATTCCTCCTGCACTTTTCTCATAACTTTTGCGCTTTTTCCTAAAAAATTCCTCACAGCCTTTTCCCCCTTAACTCTGTGTGTTCCTTTGTTTTTTCCCACCCTTCCTGCACCCTTTTCCTTTAACTCTGCGTGTTCCTTGTTATTCCTCCGCAGCCTTTCTCCTTATAATTGTGCTTTTTTCCTCTTTTCCCCCTTCCTCGACCCCTTTTAAACCTTTTTTAATTTTGTGTGTTCCTTGTTTTTTCCTCCTCCGCACCCTTTTCTATAAACTCTGTGCTTTTCCTTGTTATTCCCCCTCCTGCGCCTCTTCCCCCTATAACTCTGTGCTTTTTCCCCTGTTTTCTTTTCCTGGCCTTTCTCCTTTTAACTCTTGTTTTCCCTTGTTATTCCCCCTCCTGAGCCCCTTCCCCTAAAACTCTGTGCTGTTCCTCTGTTTTTTCCCTTCCTGCAGCCTTTCTCCTAAAAACTTGTTTTGTGCTGTTAAGATCCCAAATTTCCCTTGGGCCCACACTGTTTTTGAAGGAATGGGCCCCAAAAAATAGGGGAGGAAATCTCACTTGGCTTTTACTTCATGAAATGATCACCCCTTTTTTGAAAAACGGCCCCCTTTTAAAAAATGGGAAAAAAGAGGTTTTGCGCATGCGTGTACTCTTTTCTGTTTTTTTTTTTTGGCCCGCCCCAAGTACAGCCAGGTGCAATTTTTCCTTTTCCATTCTTTTTGTTTCATTTTAAAGTGGGTGGGAGTTGAACCCCAAAATTTTCTGTATTCGGGGAAGGGGGGGAAAGGGATAGGGAGAAAGGGGGAGTACAGCGATGCGTACCTCCCCTCCTTTCAGAAAAAAGGATTTTCCCAGGGGCCCGTTCCGGGGGAAATGGGTTTGGGCTGGCCCTTTTAAAGGACATTTAGGTATTTTCTATCGAGGGATTCATTTTAAAGTTCTCCAAATTTTGAATATAGGATTTCTAGGTCATGTCCCAGTCCTAGGATGACACGCCAAGGGGCTATTGCAAAACCCCCCGCTAAACGAGCGAAAGAAAAAAATCTCCCCTTTATTGTTTTTGGGTTTTTGGTTCTTTTTCTATCAGACAGGGGGAAATTTAGGGGGAAATAGCACGTTGGTGGCGTCCCCGGGAGCCCCGCCGCCCCCTTTCCGGGATTTAAACATAAAGGTCGGATTTGCAAACAGGAACTTTACACCCCCTTAAATTCACTGGGGGGGGTTTGTCATTTTTAAAAACTTCCAATCCATTTTAAAAAGGAAAAAATTTGGGTTTTTCCCTTTAAACTTGCTTTACTGTTTTTTGTAAAGTTCTGAAAACTTTTAATCCCAAACACCTATCAAAAAAAGGTTCCAAAAAAAATTTTTAAAAAAAGGGGTAACTTTATTAAATATTAAAAATACTTTAAAAAAAAAAAAGAAAAAAGCAAACGGGGAAACAAACATGGGGGCGCCCCCAAACTTAAAATAAAAGTACCCTAAACCCCCCCAATCCCGGGGTGGGAAACCCCCTCAAAGTAGTAAATGTTACACAAAAATTACAATTTTTGGAATCCCAAAATTAATTAAACCCGAACTAAAACCCGCCCTTAAAGGAGTTGTCCCCCCCACGGGTTTTAAAAGAATCCCTGAAAGAAATTCTCTTTTCACTTCCTGGTTTAGACTAATTTGCAAAGCCCCATGGGGTACAGCATAAACCCTCCGTGCTTTCAGATGCTAATTAGATTAGATTAGTTTTCTCAAATTTAAAAGGATTTTTCATTCCCACAAAACAAAAGCCCCAAACAGATGTTTTTTAGAAAAAAAGTTTTTACTGTTGGGCCGGGGACCGCGCCGCCTGACCCTGTGTGATGATCCTCTCTTTTTCTCATGAACAAACACCCAGGGGATTTGTTTACAGGTTTTTCTGGGGAAACTAAATTTAGCAAAAGGGAGGTAATTAAATTACTTTTTATCTCTTTAAAAAACAAACAAATGAACATAATTTTGGGGAAAATTTTTTATTTTGTGGGTTCCCCCTAAATTTAAAATTTCTTTGAGCAAACAACCCCCTTTAAGCAGATGGCGTTACAAGAAGCCCAAAAAGTGGCGGGTGGAGGGGTAAGTCCCGGACGAAGCGATCGAAAGCGCGTTGGGGCGCGGGACTTCACCCCCCCACCCCCCAACTTTGGACTTTGTGTAACGCCTTTGTTAAAGGTCGGGTTATATTTTCGTGTTTTAAATTTTTTATGAATTTTTTTGTAATAACATTTATACTTTTGGGGGTTACCCCCCCTTGTTTGGATTTAGGATACTTTGATGGTTTGAAGTGGGGTGCGCCCCGTATTTCCCCATGTCGCTTTTTACTTGTTTTTTATGTATTTTGATGGGTTGGGTTGAAAGGTCCCCACCCAGATTTTGTATATGCCCTTGTCCTCTAGGGGGGTGTGTTAACTTTTAATACACTTTAAAAAATTAACTAAATAATAAAAAGTAAAGTTCCTTGGTCGGTGAAAGAAAATCTTTTTCTCCCCATTCAGAAGAAGGCCCGTTAAAATTAATATTCTCACAGCTGAGGGTTTGTTACAGTTGTCTCCACTCTAAACAATCTTCTGTAAGCCAAACCGCCTGGACCCCAGACTGACACATGGCAACGATCAAGAACAGAAGAAAAATATGTCGCTGATGTGTACATCTAGGTTGGATTCAAATGTAAAAACCCCCTCAGCGTGACTTTGATTTTTCAATTTTTTAAAGCCATGTTCAAAAAAGAATTTTTTCTGTTCACCGACAATAAGTAGAGGTTGAAGACTTGTTTTAATGCAATATTTCTCACAGCTGAAGGTTTGTTACAATTGAATCCAGCTCGGACAAAAAACATCGTCAGCACAAATCGAACTTGTTTGTTACAATGTATCAGTCTGGAGTCAAGGCTGATAAAGATGTTTGTCTAGAATGGAGACCTCGGGAACAAAACCCTCACTGGGGAATTAATACTTTGAATTTTTTTTTTTTAACCTTACTTGTGTAGGAACATAAATTTTTATTGAACAGAGGTTAAAAACCTATTAAAAAACCAAAGCCCCTTGCAGGAGTGTTAGACTGGAAACAATTGTAACGAACCCTCAGCTGTGAGAGATATTAAATCTGAACGCTTTTCAACCTCTACTTGCTGTCAGTGAACAGAAACATGCTTAATGACATTCACTGGTTGAAAACCTATTGATACCTGAGGCTTCTCACAGGTGAGGGTTTGTTACAATTGAGTCCAGCTTACATCCATCACATTATCTGCACAAATCTTTAAGGTGCTTTCACACTGTTTTTGATGTGGTTTTTTTTTTTTTTTTTTTTTTTTTTTTAAAGGTTTTTTGTGCAGGAAGGTGCGATGAAAAGGGTAAAAAAATTTCGATTTTTTCCCGTTTTTTTTGGAAACAATCTACAGCATTGATTGCTGTCCCTTCCTGCACAAAAAAAACATAAAGAAAGCATGAAAAACGCACCGTGTGAATGCACCCTTATTTTCTATTTGATCACTATATCCAGGTTATTTAAATTACAGAAAAATGTCTAGACTGGAGACAACTGTAACAAACCCTCAGCTGTGAGAAATATATTTGAACACATTTTAACCTCTGTGAACAGAAATATTCTTGATATTCGGAGGTTAAAACCCTGTTTTAAACCCGAGGTCCAGTGAGGGTTTGTTCATTTGAAAGCTTTGAAAACCCAGTTGGCAAAATTTTATTTGGTCGTTACAATGTATCAGTCTGCAGTCCAGGCTGTTCAGCTTACAGAAGATTATTTGTTACAGTTGTTTCTAGTCTAGACAAGCTTCTGTAAGACTGATACATTGTAACAAACCAGATAGATTTTGCCCGTAATTTTTCTGAGCTGCATTCAATTGTAACCCAAAAACTCAGGTGTTTGAAAAAAAACTCAGGTTTTAACAGGATTTTTAACTTCCCGAATATCAAAAAAACAAGAATTTTTTGTTCATGGAACCCGAAAAGCAAGAGAATTAAAAAGTGTTCCCCAAATGTTATATTTCTCCCCGGCCCCGGGGGGGTTTTGTTGCAATTGTCTTCCATTTAGACATTCTTTTATCATCTAAATAGCTTGGATATAATGATCAAGAACAATAGAGAGATTTGTGTTGATGATCTGTTTTATGTAGGCTTGATTCCATGGTAACAAACCCTCAGCTGTGAGAAGCCTAAGGTTTCAATAGGTTTTCAACATCTGAATGTCCATAAGAATGTTTCTGTTCGTTGACAGCAAGTAGAAGTTCAAAAGCTTTGAAATGTAATATTTCTCACAGCTGATGGTTTGTTGCAGTTGTCTTCCATTTAGACATTCTTTTATAATCTAAATAGCCTGGATATAATGATCAAGAAGAATAGAAAGATTTTATGTAGGCCTGATTCCATTGTAACAAACCCTCAGCTGTGACTTGCCTCAGGTTTCAAAAGGGTTTTTAACCCCGTCAAGTTTAAATAAGAAAGTTTTGTTCCCTGACGCAAACAGAGGTTTTAAAAAGCATTCAAATGTAATTTTTCTCACAGCTGAGGGTTTGCTACAATTGAATGTTTAGACAAATCTAGCATCGACACAAATCTATTCTGTTTTGGTCGTTACAATGTTTGCAGTCAAGGCTGTTGAGCTTACAGAAGATTGTTACAGTTGTTTCTAATCTAGACAAGCTTCTGTAAGACTGATACATTGTAACAAACCAGATAGATTTGTGCCAACGATACATTTGTCTAAGCTTCATTCAATTGTAACAAAACCTCAGGTGTGAGAAAACTCAGGTTTCAACAGGATTTAATCTCCGAATATTAGCAAGAATATTTCTGTTCACTGACAGCAAGCAGAGGTTAAAAAGTGTTCAAATGTTATATTTCTCACGGCTGAGGGTTTGTTGCAATTGTCTTCCATTTAGACAGTCATTTATCATCTAAATAGTCTGAATATAATGATCAAGAAAAATAGAAATGTGCTGATTAATGTGTTTTATGTAGGCTTGATTCCATTGGAACAAACCCTCAGCTGAGAGTTGCCTCGGGTTTCATTGGTTTTCAACCTGTGAATGTCACTAAGAATATTGCTGTTCACTGACAGCAAACAGAGGTTAAGAAGTGTTCATATGTCATATTTTACACAACTGAGGGTTTGTTGCAATTGGCTTCCACTTAAACGGTCTTTTATCATCTTAGTAGCCTGGATATAATGATCAAGAAGAATAGAAATGTGCTGATAATGTGTTTTATGTAGGCTTGATTCAACTGTAACAAACCCTCAGCTGTAAGAAGCTTCGTTTTTTCAATAGGTTTTCAACCTCCTGAATGTCAATAAGAATATTTCTATTCACTGACAGCAAGTAGAGGTTAAAAAGCATTGAAATGTAATTTCTCACAGCTGAGGGTTTGTTACAGTTGTTTCTAGTCTAGACACTCAGCTGTGAAGTCTCAGGTTTTAATAGGTTTTCAACCTCTGAATATCAATAAGAATATTTCTGTTCACTGACAGCAAGCAGAGGTTAAAAAGCATTGAAATGCAAGCTGAGGGTTTGTTGCAATTGTCTTCCATTTAGGCAGTCTTTTATCATCTAAATAACCTGGATATAATAATCAAGAAGAATAGAAACGTGCTGATAATGTGTTTTATGTAGGCTTGATTCCATTGTAACCAACCCTCAGCTGTGAGTTGCCTTAGGTTTTCAACCTCTGAATGTCCATAAGAATATTTCTGTTCACTGACGGCAAGTAGAGGTTAAAAAGCATTGAAATGTAATATTTCTCACAGTTGAGGGTTTGTTACAGTTGTTTCCAGTCTAGACACTCGGCTGTGAAGCCTCAGGTTTCAATAGATTTTCAACCCCTGAATGTCCATAAGAATATTTCTGTTCATTGACAGCAAGCGGAGGTTAAAAAGTGTTCATATGTCATATTTTTCACAGCTGAGGGTTTGTTGCAATTGTCTTCCACTTAAACGGCCTTATCATCTAAATAGCCTGGATATAATGATCAAGAAGAATAAAAATGTGCTGATAATGTGTTTTATGTAGGCCTGATTCAACTGTAACAAACCCTCAGCTATAGGAAGTCTCAGGTTTCAATAGGTTTTCAACCTCTGAATATCAATAAGAATATTTCTGTTCACTGACAGCAAGCAGAGGTTGAGAAGTGTTCATGTGTTTTACGTAGGCTTGATCCAACTGTAACAAACCCTCAGCTTTAAGAAGCCTCAGGTTTCAATAGGTTTTCAACCTCTGAATGTCCATAAGAATATTTCTGTTCATTGACAGCAAGCAGAGGTTAAAAAGCATTGAAATGTAATATTTCTCACAGCTGAGGGTTTGTTACAGTTGTTTCCAGTCTAGACACTTGGCAGTGAGAAGTATCAGATCTATACAGGTCTTTAGTGCTGAATGTAAACTAGATTGTTCCTATTTGCTGAAAGCAAGCAGAGATCTTGAAACAAAATCTTTTGGGAAGTTACAGGACTTATTCAGCTTTTCGCACATAAGACCAGACAAGCCTTGTAGCCGACTAAGTAGCCCTGGTGGCGGCTGCGGGCGTTGCATCGGCGCTGGCCGGACCAGTAGAGCTGGATCACTGAGTTCATCCTCTGCTACCTGTATAATTCTAGCATTCGGGGTTGTCACTTCTGACCACAGTGATGATCACAGGTTCTTCTTATGACTTTATAACAGGCACAAGATAATTATAAACTTTATATGGCTGCACATTGTCATCTCCGGGACTTTACTGCCGCACGATAGCGATTATCTGCCGTCATGTTATAGGGTTATAATGATGAGTCTGTCACCAGCGTAGCCTGCACTTAACCTTAAAGTGGTGAATACACTAAAGGGAGTGAGCCGGGATCACCGCCACGCCCCACCCTGAACTACAGCATTTACACTGATAGGTGTCTATTTTCAGCTTTTTCACAAGGATATTCCTTCAATTTGTCTGATGGAGCAACGAGTGCAACTCACAACATCCCCTACCCTGTGACCGACCGCTGGTATCTCTCTATGCAAATCCTCTGCCCAGAAAATGACAGGTACATAGGGGGCAGTATTATAGTAGTTATATTCTTGTACATAGGGGCAGTATTTTAGTTGTTATATTCTTGTACATAGGAGCAGTATTATAGTAGTTATATTCTTGTACATAGGGAGGTATTTATAGTAGTTATTATTCTTGTACATAGGAGGCAGTATTATAGTAGTTTATTTCTTGTACATTGGAGGCAGAATTTATAGTAGTTATATTCTTGTACTAGGGGGCGTATTATAGTTAGTTATATTCTTGGTACATAGGGGGCAGTATTATAGTAGTTATATTCTTGAATAGGGGGAGTATTTGGAGTAGTTATATTCTTGGTACATTTGGGGCAGTATTATCAGAGTTTATTCATGTACATAGGGCGGTATTATAGTAGTTATATTCTTGTACTAGGGGCGTTTTTAGTAGTTATATTTTGTACATAGGGGGCAGTATTATATAGTTATATTCTTGTACATTGGGGGGGAGTATTATAGTAGTTATATTCTTGTACATAGGGGGCAGTATTATAGTAGTTATATTCTTGTACATAGGGAGCAGTATTATAGTACAGCAAACAAGGCAGAGGAGAACCAGCTCACCTGGAGATCCTGGAGCCTCAACGGAGTCACGGTGATTTGGGTAGACTACTCCCAGCAGCAAACAGAAGCAGGTGCACAGAGTGCAACAGCTTCACGATGAGGAGAACGAGAGTTCAACGTGATGAATGGTGTGGATAAAATCCAATTTAATTTATTTGAATTTCTTTAAACATATCCCAAAATTATTTTTTTGAAAAAAAAGTGCTAGGATGAGGATGGCTTAGCATAACAGGTAAGTAGCAGCTATGGCATTGGTACAAACAGCGACGCGTTTCGGGGTTATCCCTTATTCTTGGTCCGCGTCGGCTGTTTGTACATGCAATAGCTTGCTACTTCCTGTTATGCTAAGCCATTTTCCCCATCATAGCAACTTTTTTTTTCAAAAAAATATTTTTGGATATGTTTTAAAGAAATTCAAATAAATTGATTGGATTTTATCCACACCATTCATCACGTTGAACTCTCGTTCCTCCTCATCGTGAAGCTGGTTTGCACGTCTGTGCACTTGCTTGCAGTATTATAGTAGTTATATTCTTGTACATAGGGGCAGTATTATAGTAGTTATATTCTTGTACATAGAGGGCAGTTATTATAGTAGTTATATTCTTGTACTAGAGGGCAGCATTATAGGTAGTTATAAATTCTTGTACATAGGGGGCAGTATATATAGTAGTTATATTCTTGTTACATAGGGGGCATGTATTATGTAGTTATATTCTTGTACATAAGGGGCAGTATTATAGTAGTTATATTCTTGTACATAGGGGGCAGTATTATAGTAGTTATATTCATAGTACATAGGCGGCGTATTATAGTTGGTTGATTCTTGTACATAGGGGGCAGTATTATAGTAGTTATATTCTTGTACATAGGGGCAGTATTATAGTAGTTATATTCTTGTACATAGGGGGCAGTATTATAGTAGTTATATTCTTGTACATAGGGGGCAGTATTATAGTAGTTATATTCTTGCACATAGGGGGCAGTATTATAGTAGTTATATTCCTGTACATAGGGGGCAGTATTATAGTAGTTATATTCCTGTACATAGGGGGCAGTATTATAGTAGTTATATTCTTGTACATAGGGGGCAGTATTATAGTAGTTATATTCCTGTACATAGGGGGCAGTATTATAGTAGTTATATTCCTGTACATAGGGGGCAGTATTATAGTAGTTATATTCCTGTACATAGGGGCAGTATTATAGTAGTTATATTCTTGTACATAGGGGGCAGTATTATAGCAGTTATATTCTTGTACATAGGGGGCAGTATTATAGTAGTTATTTTCATATCAGACCCAGATCAGCTCTGCAGTGCCTTCAAGGACTACATTTCACCTGTAACTGGGGCTAATATATCGGTTAGAGGGACAATAAAATAAAATGGAAAGTAATAAAAACAAAACACATACAAATAATAAAGAGCCACCTTAGGAAAAGTAAAATCTCCAGATAAGATGTGAATATTTTCCCTTCTTTTGCAGTGCATGTCAGCAGCAGATGTCCAGGGTGCTTGTAACAGCCTACCTCAGCCCATGCCTTGATGACTGCGGACCGTATGGGGAGTGCCGCCTGCTCCGCAGGAATGGATATCTGTATGCCGCCTGCAGCTGTAAAGCAGGTAAGGATCACTAACCTAAGGAGCCATGGAGTCGTGTCATGGCCAGCGAGTAATGCTGTGGGATTCTATATAGATTCTTTAAAAGAGAATTGGCGCTTGGAAAAATTTTAAAAAACTGATGACACCTTGGTATTCTCCACTATTGTGGTGTCATCGTTTATTTAAAATAATATAGGAACGATGCGTTTCATAAGCTAAACGAGCTTACTTCCTTAGGTCTCAGAAAAAATTAGCAGAATAAAGGACTGGAAGGAAATGTTCAAATTGTTCCACTGTAATGCAGGAGGAATAACAGAGGAACAGCGCAGAGTTATAGGAGAAGAGGCTGCAGGAGGAATAACAGAGGAACAGCACATAGTTATAGGAGAAGAGGCTGCAGGAGGAATAACAGAGGAACAGCACAGAGTTATAGGAGAAGAGGCTGCAGGAGGAATAACAGAGGAACAGCACAGGGGAATAACAGAGGAACAGCACAGAGTTATAGGAGAAGAGGCTGCAGGAGGAATAACAGAGGAACAGCACAGAGTTATAGGAGAAGAGGCTGCAGGAGGAATAACAGAGGAACAGCACAGAGTTATAGGAGAAGAGGCTGCAGGAGGAATAACAGAGGAACAGCGCAGAGTTATAGGAGAAGAGGCTGCAGGAGGAATAACAGGGGAACAGCACAGAGTTATAGGAGAAGAGGCTGCAGGAGAATAACAGAGGAACAGCACAGAGTTATAGGAGAAGAGGCTGCAGGAGGAATAACAGAGGAACAGCGCAGAGTTATAGGAGAAGAGGCTGCAGGAGGAGGAATAACAGAGGAACAGCGCAGAGTTATAGGAGAAGAGGCTGCAGGAGGAGGAATAACAGAGGAACAGCACAGAGTTATAGGAGAAGAGGCTGCAGGAGGAATAACAGAGGAACAGCACAGAGTTATAGGAGAAGAGGCTGCAGGAGGAATAACAGAGGAACAGCACAGAGTTATAGGAGAGAGGCTGCAGGAGGAAGAACAGGGGAACAGCACAGAGTTATAGGAGAAGAGGCTGCAGGAGGAGGAATAACAGAGGAACAGCACAGAGTTATAGGAGAAGAGGCTGCAGGAGGAAGAACAGAGGAACAGCACAGAGTTATAGGAGAAGAGGCTGCAGGAGGAGGAATAACAGAGGAACAGCACAGAGTTATAGGAGAAGAGGCTGCAGGAGGAATAACAGAGGAACAGCACAGAGTTATAGGAGAAGAGGCTGCAGGAGGAATAACAGAGGAACAGCACAGAGTTATAGGAGAAGAGGCTGCAGGAGGAAGAACAGAGGAACAGCACAGAGTTATAGGAGAAGAGGCTGCAGGAGGAATAACAGAGGAACAGCGCAGAGTTATAGGAGAAGAGGCTGCAGGAGGAATAACAGAGGAACAGCACAGAGTTATAGGAGAAGAGGCTGCAGGAGGAATAACAGAGGAACAGCACAGAGTTATAGGAGAAGAGGCTGCAGGAGGAATAACAGAGGAAAAGCACAGAGTTATAGGAGAAGAGGCTGCAGGAGGAATAACAGAGGAACAGCACAGAGTTATAGGAGAAGAGGCTGCAGGAGGAATAACAGAGGAACAGCACAGAGTTATAGGAGAAGAGGCTGCGGGAGGAAGAACAGAGGAACAGCACAGAGTTATAGGAGAAGAGGCTGCAGGGGATAAACAGGGAACAGCACAGAGTTATAGGAGAAGAGGCTGCAGGAGGAGGAAAAAACAGGGGAAAACCGCAGAGATTTAGGAGAAGAGGCTGCAGGAGGAATAACAGAGGAACCAGCACAGGTTATAGGAGAAGAGGTTGCAGGAGGAATAACAGGGGAAAACGCACAGAGTTATGGGGAGAAGAGGCTGCAGGAGGAATAACAGGGGCACAGAGTTATAGGAGAAGAGGCTCCCAGGAGGAATAAAAAGGAACAGCACAGTTAGGAGAAGAGGCTGCAGGAGGAATAACAGGGAAACCCAGCGCAGAGTTATAGGGAAGAGGTGCAGGAGGAGGAATAACAGAGGAACAGCGCAGAGTTATAGGAGAAGAGGCTGCAGGAGGAATAACAGAGGAACAGCACGAGTTTATAGGAGAAGAGGTTTGCAGGAGGAAGAACAGAGGAACAGCCAGATTTTAATAGGAGAAGAGCTGCAGGAGGAATAACAGAGGAACAGCGCAGAGTTATAGGAGAAGAGGCTGCAGGAGGAATAACAGAGGAACAGCACAGAGTTATAGGTAAAAGGGAGGTTTGCAGGAGGGGGAAAACAGAGGAACAGCACAGAGTTATAGGAGAAGAGGTTGCAGGAGGAGGAACAGAGGAAAAGCACAGAGTTATAGGAGAAGAGGCTGCAGGAGGAATAACAGGGGAACAGCGCGGGAGTTATAGGAGAAGAGGTTTGCAGGAGGAAAAAACAGAGGAACAGCACAGAGTTATAGGAGAAGAGGCCGCAGGAGGGGGAATAACAGAGGAACAGCACAGAGTTTAGGAGAAAGGCTGCAGGAGGAGGAATAACAGAGGAACAGCACAGCGTTATAGGAGAAGAGGCTGCAGGAGGAGGAATAACAGAGGAACAGCACAGAGTTATAGGAGAAGAGGCTGCAGGAGGAAGAACAGAGGAACAGCGCAGAGTTATAGGAGAAGAGGCTGCAGGAGGAATAACAGAGGAACAGCACAGAGTTATAGGAGAAGAGGCTGCAGGAGGAATAACAGAGGAACAGCACAGAGTTATAGGAGAAGAGGCTGCAGGAGGAATAACAGAGGAACAGCACAGAGTTATAGGAGAAGAGGCTGCAGGAGGAGGAATAACAGAGGAACAGCACAGAGTTATAGGAGAAGAGGCTGCAGGAGGAGGAATAACAGAGGAACAGCGCAGAGTTATAGGAGAAGAGGCTGCAGGAGGAAGAACAGAGGAACAGCGCAGAGTTATAGGAGAAGAGGCTGCAGGAGGAATAACAGGAACAGCACAGAGTTATAGGAGAAGAGGCTGCAGGAGGAGGAATAACAGAGGAACAGCACAGAGTTATAGGAGAAGAGGCTGCAGGAGGAGGAATAACAGAGGAACAGCACAGAGTTATAGGAGAAGAGGTTGCAGGGGGAATAACAGAGGAACAGCAGAGTTATAGGAGAAGAGGCTGCAGGAGGAGGAATAACAGAGGAACAGCACAGAGTTATAGGAGAAGAGGCTGCAGGAGGAGGAATAACAGAGGAACAGCACAGAGTTATAGGAGAAGAGGCTGCAGGAGGAATAACAGGAACAGCACAGAGTTATAGGAGAAGAGGCTGCAGGAGGAATAACAGAGGAACAGCACAGAGTTATAGGAGAAGAGGCTGCAGGAGGAAGAACAGAGGAACAGCACAGAGTTATAGGAGAAGAGGCTGCAGGAGGAAGAACAGAGGAACAGCACAGAGTTATAGGAGAAGAGGCTGCAGGAGGAAGAACAGAGGAACAGTACAGAGTTATAGGAGAAGAGGACACAGGATTGTTATATCACAGGGAGCAGAAACCTTGAAACTGATGAGGAACTGATACATAAAGTATTCTTTCTATAGTTACAGATCTTCTTTCATGTTAGAAGCATTTCTGGCCCAATGGTTATTTGCACCCTCCCTCCCCCCCCCCCCCCAGGGAAATTAGGACGAGGTGGAGAGGACAACCTTTATATCCCACTGTAGAAAAAGCATCAACCATAAAGTGAGATTAGTCTGCCCGGCCATTCAGGAGTTTCCTCATTATCACAGCTATAGAAAGGTAAGATTTTATATGTGATGGATGTTTGTATTTGCTCTAGACTGCCGGGAAAGAAATACTGCCAACGTTTCAAACAAAAGTGGTTGACTTTAACTCCTTAACGACCGCCCACAGTTTTTTGCTGCAGTCATCGGAGTTTGCGGTTCCGGGCGCCGCAACAGCGCTGACAATGGGGCTGTACTACACCGCCTTGATCCCAGTGCAGCTCCTGCAAGCACCAGGGAGCGGGGGAAACCTCCGCTCCCCGGTGCTTTAACCCTTTTTAATGCAGCGCAATCAAAGGGTTTTCCCTGCTCTGTCGGGTGATCGGAACACCCGGTGACCCGACAGAGCCCGGGGAACGGCTGCACAGTCAGCCCTGGGGACCTAGAGTAGCCCCAGGACTGTCTGTGTAAGAAGCCAGCGATCAGGGCAGGCTGTGTGCTGTCATGATCACTGCCTGTGTCAAACTGACACAGATTACAATGTATTAGCATATATGAATATGCTAATACATAACTTTTTTTTTTTTTTTTATACACTTAGTAACACAGTTCTCCCTTCATGGCATTTAGAAGAAAAAAGTAAAAAAAAGTGTTAAAAAAAAAAAATCAAATAAAAATAAATATTTAATAAAAAATTGTGCATAAATTACACACACAAAAAAAAAACTACACATATTTGGTATCAATACGACCGTAATAACCTTTATAATTAATCTAACAAGTTATTAACTGTGAAATGTGAATGGTGTAAAAAAAAAACTAAAAATTTAAAAACAATTCTGCAATTATTCCTCCATAAAGTACAACTCATCTCACATAAAACGAGGTCTCACTGAGAAAAATAAAAAAAAATTACAACTGTTGAAACGCGAGGAGGCAAAAACTAAAAAAATGTTCTGGTCATTAACTGCTTTTCAGGCGTACGGCTTAAGGGGTTAACAACAAAAAAATTTCCGAAAGTGTCCCTTTAACACCGGGCAGAGAGGACAACCTTAGATCAAACTGTATACAAGGGTGCATGTAGCCTGCAGTACCTGCTCTGATTATAGCCAAACCCAGAATTCAGTGTCTGCCCCCACAATGCACCTCTTTCCCCTCTGGGTTTGTTCTAATTGTGCATGGTACAGCAGAAATATTTGTCGCAGTGTACACGCCCGGTGTCTGTCCTGCAGCCAAATCCCCCCCCCCTCCCCCCATCTAGAAAATGCATAAATGTATAATTCCATGCATCTCATAGCTCACCTTTAAACCACATCTAATGAGCTATGCAGCTGTCTAAAGGGTTTCATTCACTGACCACAAGCAGAATTCCTGAAATAATGAAGATTTGAAACACCGCACAGAAATAGATTAAAGGGGTTCTCCCATCTGGCTGTTTTCACTCCACTTCTACTTCCTGTTCAGGCTGAGGGCAGTTCCACAGCTTCAGGCTGTGGGCAGTTCCACAGCTTCAGGCTCCCACTTGCTGTTCAGGCTGTGGGCGGTTCTACAGCTTCAGGCTCCCACTTCCTGTTCAGGCTGTGGGCGGTTCTACAGATTCAGGCTTCCACTTCCTGTTCAGGCTGTGGGCGGCTCTACAGATTCAGGCTTCCACTTCCTGTTTAGGCTGTGGGTGGTTTTACAGCTTCAGGCTCCCTCTTCCTGTACAGGCTGTGGGCAGGTTCTACAGATTCAGGCTCCCACTTCCTGTTTAGGCTGTGGGTGGTTCTACAGCTTCAGGCTCCTACTTCCTGTTCAAACTCTGGTTCTACATCTTGGTCTTCTCTGTTGACTCTATACTTCATTCATCCCTGTGACCATTGTCCTTGTGGTCTAGTCTAATCTTTGTCCACTTGTTCAGAAAACAATAGTGATCATTATTCCATTACCTATTATTTGTAATGAGATCACCCTGTACAGCTCCTCTCAACAGCAGCAAGTGAGATTATTCTTCATGTATCGCTCTTATCATTGTCCTCTCGTTCTAGTCTAATCTTTCTCAACCTCTACAGAGAAAAATGAGCAATTATTATTTCATTACCTACTATGTGTAATGAGACTACTGCAGCTGTTTCCCTTACAGCAGAAGTATAACTAAATTAGTCCATAATGCTGACTGTATCCTGTCATGTATCGCTCTTATCATTGTCCTCTCATTGTAGTCAAACCTTTATCTATCCCGAAGGAACAATAGAGCGATCATTATGTCATTACCTACTTTCTGTAATGAGACTACGTGTAGATCAGCTCTTTTCCCAGCACCAACCGTAAAGTGCGATTAGGTTGCCCTGCCATACAGGAGTTTTTTTTTCTCTTTGATGTAATCGCTAGAAAAGGGCACGATTTTAGATGTAATTTTAATTTGCACAGGACTGCAGAGATTAAAAATAAAAATCCTGCTAAAAATTGTTTTTCAACAAAGACCACCAATTTGACGGAAGTGTCCGCTTAGGGCAGGGAGGACAATTCTAAGCTCGCACTGGATGCATGGGATTTATTTTCTTTATTACTTGTGATTGCTAAAATTAGAATACTGCTAAAAATTCTATTTTTTATTTATTTTTTATTTTTTGAAGAATATTGATTTTAACAAAATTTCTGAAATTAGTGTCAGATTAACCCTCAGCTCACACTGTACACAAGAGTGCATGTAGCCTGCGGTACCTCATATGATTATAGCCCAGTCCAGAATTCAGTGTCCGCTCCCACAATGCACCTCTTCGCCTCTGGGTTTGCATTATTCATGGAAAGTACAGCAGAAATATTTATGTCGCTATGCACATGCACGCTCCCTGTCCTGCAGCCATGGCACCCGCCTCCTTAAGAAATGCGCACTCCTTATTCCACGCAGTACACGCCCATTGAAGCACCTGTCTACGCCATTCCTTAGTAGCTTGCAGGTAACTATGTCCTTCTCAGGCCAAACGTGTTTTTACCATTTAGGTGTTGGTCTCAGATGTTCTCCTCTAAATAACTACATGTACGCAACTTGTACAGAGAGCAACATTCCTGACTACTAATAAATCCGCCTTTGTCCTCATAGACGTCCCCACATATTGTACTCTATTGACACAGGTGGCTGCTTATCAGTTGTGGACCTACAAGTCTCAGGAAACATTAGCTCACTCTCCTTTAAGGGGTTGTCTCACTGCATTGATACATCTCACCTCAGTCCTGTTTTCTTGGTTTCACTTTGCATTCAGGGGCGTGTTTACTGGCTTATATTAGGCTGCAGTAGAAGCCAGGTCTGTGGCTATAGCAACCAGTGCTGGCAGCCTATCGGGAGAGATCGGACAGGTCTGTAGCTATAGTAACCAGCTCTGGCAGCCTATCAGGAGGGATTGAACAGGTCTGTAGCTATAGTAACCAGTGCTGGCAGCCTATCAGGAGGGTTTGAACAGGTCTGTAGCTATAGTAACCAGCACTGGCAGCCTATCAGGAGGGATTGAACAGGTCTGTAGCTATAGTAACCAGCGCTGGGAGCCTATCAGGAGAGAGTAAACAGATCTGTAGCTATAGCAACTAGTCCTGGCAGCCTATCCTGAGAGAGTAAACAGGTCTGTAGCTATAGCGATCTGAGGAACTGATGCAGCCCATACAAGAGGGGATATCTATGAAGTGGGAGGACCCAGTGAATGGACACATATTACAAAGTGACTTGGTTTTGCAAGATCTTTAACCTAAAAAGCAGCAATCCCTGTAGTGAGACGACCCCTTTAATAGCTTGCAGTAATGTATATTGGCCGGAGGGGGAGACTGTAGGGAAAAGCGAATTCTGTAGCATGCTTGTAAAAAAAGGATAGCCTGAAAGTTGACCTAATATCAGCACTGATCCCTCTCGATCCACCAATCATAGGTGGGTAAAGCAGAAGATCCCTTTAAAATCTCCATACGGAACATTGGCTGACCAGGTTGGGAATGATCAGAATCTGATGTAGTTTGGTTTTTATCTTTCTGTCAGGCTGGGCTGGATGGAGCTGCACAGATGACCGAAACGCGTTGTCGGTGGCGCAGCAATTGACCGCCACGTTATTACTGACACTCAGTAACCTGATGTTTGTGCCCACTATAGCAGTTGCTGTTTATCACCTGTATTTTGTGGAAGCCGCTGTCTACACCTACACCATGTTCTTCTCAACGGTAGGTACATAATAGGTCCTGGGGGACTGTGCTTCGGTGTTCTTTCTGAATAGCGGGGGAACGTCTGGGTTCCTTTGTCTTGCCATGGATAATGAGGCACCTGGGTTCCCTCAGTATGATGGTGCTACAGTGCCTTGATATAGGTAATGAAGCTTCTGGGTTCCGCTGTAGATGATGGGGCTTGTGTGTTTTGTCATAGGTAAGAGAGCTCCTGTCTTCCTCCTGAGGGGCTACTGTGCCTTGCCATAGGGGATGGAGCTTATAGATTCCCCAGAAGTGCCTTACCATAGGAGGTAGAGCTTCTAGGTTCCACTTGGTTGTGGGTTCTTCTGGGTTCCCTACTGTATTATAGACGAGCATCAGGGTTTTCCATGGGTGCAGAGGGACCTTTTGTCTTGCCATGGGTAATGGAGCTCCTGGCTTCCTCATGAATGGTGCTACTGCTGTGGCTTCCCATAGGTGTTGGAGATTCTGGATTCCCCTCGATTACAAGGGAGCACCTGGGATCCCCATAAATAGTAGGGCTCATGTATCTTGCCAATGTTAATGGAGCTCCTGGCTTCCTCTTAAATATTAGGGCAACTTTGCATTAGATGATGCAGCTTCCTGATTATCCCTGGATTGTGGAGGAACGTCTGTGTTTCCCAAGGGTGGTGAGGGTTCCTTTGTTTTGCAAACGGAAGTGGAGCTCTTTGCTCCCTCCTAAATGCTGGTGCTACTGTGCTTTGTCATATATTATGCAGCTTCTGGGTTCCCCCTGGATTATGGAAGAATGTCTGGGGTTCCCATCAGTAGTGAGGGTTCCTTTTTATTCCATGTGTAAATGATCTCCTGGGTCCCCCCGTAAAAGTGTGGCTCCTTTGCCTTGCCATGGGTGATGGAGCTCCTGGGTTCCCTCTGAATGGTGGGGCTCATGTGTCTTGCTATGGGTGATGGAGCTCCTGGGTTCCCCGTGAATGGTGGGGGCTCAGCATGAGGTTGCACTTGCCATGCGAGTCCCAATGGATGGCTGTCATGATTGAGTTCCCTTTAAAGGGTGGGGCTACGGTGTCTTGCCATAGGGAACAGAGCTTCTGGGGTCTCCCTGAGTAAGGGTGCTCCTGTGTTCCGCCCTGTGTTATGGGGGGATCATCTGAGTTTTATATGGGTGTTCAAAGACCCTGTATTTTGCCATTGGTGATGGAGCTCCTGTGTTTCCCCTGCATAGTGGGGCTCCTGTGTCTTGCCATGGGTGATAGAGCTCCTGTATTTCCCTTGAATAGTGGGCCTCCTGTGTCTTGTCTTGGGTAATTTTAGCTTTTCTGTTCTGGTGGAAGACTGTGTGTCTGACCTTTTGGGTGTCGGTCTCCCTGGTCAAGCCAGATGTTGGAGGGTTCCTAGATTCTCCTGGGTGACAAAGCTCTTGGTCCCTTCTGGGTGATGGGGCTACTGGGCTTTCCAGAATTTGAGGCTCAACATCACTGTGCTCTGGGGATAACCTTACACTGCTGTCCTGGGCTACTGAGGTTTTTGGGGTCTTGGAACCCAAACTTCTCATGTCCCATTATTATCTGGTCCCAAACAAGGAGATTGGATTCCTTACTGTGGTGTTAAGGGCAACCTCCACTTGTATCCTCACTGTCACATTGTCTTTTTTTTTTTGTTTTTTTTTTGTTAATAAGTGACCAGCTTGCTTTGCTCTTCCAGTTCTACCACGCCTGTGACCAGCCTGGGGTGACCGTCATGTGCATTATGGACTATGACACATTACAGTTTTGTGACTTCTTTGGCTCTGTCGTCGCAATCTGGGTCACCATACTCTGCATGGCCCGACTGAAGAAATTCCTCAAATATGTAAGTGCTGAGTCACAAGAATTGATGTGATTTTCTCCTCTATGGATTCCTAATTACAAAGCTAAAAAAATGCAAAAAAAAAAAAAATTTTTCATGTGATTTGGGGATTTTTTTTCCACCCTTCTCAGGTCCTCTTCATGCTCGGGACGTTGGTCATCGCCATGTCTATGCAGCTTGACCGCAGAGGGATCTGGAACATGCTGGGCCCCTGTCTTTTTGCTTTAATTGTCCTGGTGATTGCCTGGGTAAGTACTATTGCATCCACAAAAAGTTTTTTTTTTTTTTCCCTAGATTTATTCATGGCAGGAGGAAGTTGCAAAAATTTTAGAGGTGAGATTTAGGAAGGACTTTTCGGCAGCCGTGCCTACAAGATGATCTTCGATAGAATCATATGCATTTTATCCACATTTAAAGGGATTGTCCTCCTCCTATAAATCAATATTAAGCTGCTGTGTCCAATTTAAAGAAAAAAAAAATTCTCCCCAAAATTTTCTTCAGGGGTTGTCTACTTCCTAAAAAAAAAAAAATACTAAGCTGCTGTGTCCAATTTTAAAAACAAAACAAAAAAAACCCCCGTACTCACCTTCTGCTCCCCCGTTCCAGCACTGGGTCTCCAGATTTTGCACTTATCTTCCGCTGTGGCCACTGATTGGCCAAGGCGGTCACATGCCTCTGCTTACATCACAGTTTGAGGCTGTTCACTTCCAAATGGAAATGTAAGGAGAGGCACATGAACACTGCAGCCAATCAGCGATGATGCCCCCTAAACAGAAGATTGGGAGACCGAGCACTGGAACAAAGAAAGGTAAGTATATAGATTTTTTTTTTTTTTTTATTTTTTTTTTAATTGGACACCTTCAGTTTAGTATTTCATTTTTAAAGGAACTGGACAACACCTTTAACAAAATTTTGGGCAGATTAGCTTTCAGTTTTGTTTTTTTTACTTTATATCCAATATTTATCCCGAAAATTATAGGTTTCCAAGATTGAGGAAGGTGACTGCTCTCCTAAGCTCTAAGGCTATGTTCACATGATGTACTGCGGCATGTACAGTACGTGCCGCAGTACATCGCGTCTTTTGGGAGCTTGCGTTAATACGCACGTACTCCCGCGGCCATTGATATTCATTACTTGCAGTGCGTATTCGGCGCGAATCATTGACGTCACTTATCTCCCCGCGCATACAATACGATCGTATTGTACGAGCGGGGAGGGGAGGCGTAATCCATAGTTCTCCTTAGAACAATGGATTACCGTAATGTCGGCGCGCATCTTGCCCGTATTAGAGCGCAAATACGCGCCAAAATTACCACGTGTGAACATGACTTAAAGGGAGTTTTTACAAAAGCATGATTGTAGAATAGCTCACTTAACATTTTTTTTATTCTTTTGGCATTTGTTTCAATCCTTGTGTACATCATAGCCACTTTTACGCAAAGGGTCAAATATGATTCTTTTTTTTTTTTTTTTGTTCTATGCATACAAGAGAATAAATTGATATTTCACCTTTTAGGTCCCCGAGAAAGTAGACTAATGTTTTGAAAATTTGCTTTAGGTCACTTTCTTGGGGACCTAATATCCCCTACTAAGTATAGCATGACATATAAAGTTATTCTCTTGTACAGCAAAATAGTAACTTGATATTTCATGCTATGCTTAGAAACGGCTATGAAATCCCCAAGAAAGTAATCTGAAACGCCAACATTTAAAAAAAATTCTACTTTCTTGGGGACCTAATAGCCCCTGGTAAGCATAGGGTGAAATTTAAAGTTTTTCTCTTGTAGGCATCAAATAACAGGAGAAAAACTTTATATTTCACCCTAGGCTTAGAAGCAGTATGAGATCCCAAGAAAGTGGGCTGAAACAAATACCAGAATGTTCCAAAATTTTAGAAAACAATACATGATAATAAATCTTTTAGGATTTTTTTTTTTTTTTTTTTTTTTCTTTCCCTAATATGCAAAACTTCTGTTCTAGACAACTCGGGGAGTGAGACGCCGCCACTGTTACCCTCCAAGTTGGCAACGCTGGGTGTTCTTCCTCCTACCCGGAGTGGCCTTGGCTCTGACCGCCATTTCAGTTTACGTCTTCGCAGAAACCAACGCCAACTACTTCTACACTCACAGCCTCTGGCACATCATGGTGGCCGCCAGCGTCGCTTTTCTTCTTCCACCTCGCGAAAGAAGTAAAAAATCTTGGCAGTGGTCTCAGTTGGTGGACTGCGGGTATAAAATCTGCCAGGACGACCGCGAAGAATTGTACGTGGTCACATGATACATTTGAAACTGTTCTTAGAATTCCATCCAGGGGGAAGGAAACCTGGAGCCTGTCACTTTAAATTGGTGCTTTGGCGCTGGATACACTCTCATGGCTCTGTAGAAGTACATGGTATTTTTTTTTTTTTTTTTTTTTTTTAATTTAATAAGAACAATAAGGAGAGCGCCGGCCGACGACTGAAAATCAGCCATTTTAAAAAAAAATTCTTTACCTCCATGAGGGATTGACACTACAAAAGTTCTGATTTTTCTCAGATCGATGAAGAAATTCCACTGAGATTGGTGCTCAAGTCTCCTGTGAATTGCATGTGACCGACCGATCCCTGGTGCAATTTTTTTTTAATTTTGTTTTTGCACTGCATTTTTCATGACTCCAATTGCACAGCAGTAAAATGCAATTTTTAGAACCAAAAATAGTTACCAAATTTTTTTAGGGTTTTTCTTTCAGCAGCATGACTCCATGCCTTAACTATAGATTACCTGCAACGACTTAACGAATGTGTGAACAATCACTAATGAATCGCATGTTATGTGACCGGGAATCCGCCTCCAAGGCGGAAAGCAATAATTTCTAAGGAAATGGAGGGGGTAATTATTTGGGCAGTAGAACGTCGACATCCGACTCTGATGTCGGATGTTTTTATGGCCGTGACTTTTTTGCCCCTCCTCTAATTCACAATAAAGTTTTGAAAGTTTCGAAATTTAAAGACTTGTTGAGTAGATTGGGTTGAGCAGTGCGCAAAAGGTGTGGGGGGTTTACAGCCTGGTCAGTTAGAGTCCTTATTAGGGTATGTTCACACGGTGTTCTCGGATCCAAATACGGTGCAGCAACCGCGTGTGAAACATATCCAACACGCAGCTGCATGTTTGGCTGCCTGTTGGATGCAACAGGAGCGCACACTATCATTTTAAATAGGGCTCCTGCTGCGTCTGTCGGACCAAGAATTGATATGTCAATTCTTGGAACGGATCTGAAAGACGCAATGAGACGCATCGCCGATCACTCGTGTGAATGCCAATGCGTGTCTCATATTAAAAGCAATGTACATCACACTGCTGTTTGTGAGCTGCGTGTTTGGGGACCGACAGACAGATCCAAACACGCAGCTAAAAAGTGTATGTTACATGGACGAAAAGACGCCGTGTGAACATATCCTTAAAGATGTAGTCTTGGGCCTGCAAAAATGAGATGTTGCATAGTACGATTGAAAAAAAACCCATGTCCACCAAGTTCAACCAAGGAAAGATGTGGACGAAGGGAGAAGGATAGGACACCTTCAATCTTAGTTTCCCCCACTGATAAAGACCTGGAACCCACAAGGCAAGAACCAATCTGTCCCAAAGAAACACTTAATTCCTGCTCCCAAAACTGCCATCAGACCGGATCCAGAGCTCCACACGGCCACGTAGGTATTCATACCCTCTAGTTTCAGGTAGTTATCTAAGCATTTCCCGAAACCCCCAACCGCCCCCGCTGTGACCAGCTCCCCGGGCAAGCCACTCCACAGATTCACAGTTCTCATGGTGAAGTGCTTAGCTGAGCGCTTTGACCCTTCATTTATTATTGACTTTGTTCAGCGCTCCTCATAGAGTAGGGCTAGCATTGTACTAGCCCATAGAAAGTCCAGAGAGTCTTCTTACTAGGTCATAAATATTAAATCTGTCCCAGCCAATGCAGATTAGTGTTTTGAAGGAGTATTTGTGCTTAGCTGAATACTTTGGACGACATGTATAAAACCGACATTCCAGTTCTACATTGATATAGAGGAGTGTAGAATGTGACGGTATGTATGAACCTGTCGTATGTGGGTTCAGAAATCTGGCAGGTGGTATGCTTTACATGGCATATCTTTGACCCATATCTTTTGTGAATTCAAAAGTGCCGTGTTTGGTGCATAATGCACAAAATTTTGGCATACGACTGTTCAAACATCTATAGAAAAGGACTACGGCAGGGTTTTTTTTTGGCTCAAAGCGCGTCAGAAAACTGGTGCAGCCCTGTTCATACATATCACCATTTTACCTTCATTTATCACTAGCTTTGTTTAGCTCTGATCAGAGAGTGGGAGTAGCCATGTACTGGCTCATAGAAAGTCCATAAAGTCTCCATGAAAGCTCATGTATATTAAACCTGTCGCCACCCCCTGTGGATCAGTGTTTGAAGGTAAGCAGAACTCTGGTTGCAGACTAAGGCTATGTCTCCACTGCATCGGACAAATAAAAAAAGGCCAAAAGCGGGACACGTTTTTTTTTTCCTATGCAGGCCCGCGGTTTTATCACAGTCGCTTCGCGTTTTCTTGCCGTCACCCACACAATTGTATCGTATGGGAAGGCACAGAAAACTCCTGAAAGCCGCCGGCGTATTATAAACTGTTTTATCGCCAGAAGCATGTGAATGCATGCATCTCTATTTAAAAAACCAAAGCGCTTTTTTCTCCATAAGGCCACACTGTTACACAGGCTTTTTCTATGCGAGTGCACCGTCAAATATTTCTATGACGCTCGCAATGATCACGCATATTATCAGTTGTAATGCGCCAGAAGCATGTGTACATGACCTGTTTAACGTGGCTCTTGACACTGGTTTCGGATGAGAAACATTTCATAGGCGCTGCTGTTTATAGTTAAATTGTGACACTTCTGGGTGCAGTGGCACCATCACATCGACGTCCCTTCCAACCTAATGACATTGCAGCAGAAATTACGTTGGCTTGACCATGCCTCTAGACCCAAATGTGCCACTGAAAGGTATGTTAAAGGGGTTTTCTCACTACAAGGATCGCTGCTTTTTATCTTAAAGATCTTGCAAAAACAAGTAACTTTTTCCAATATGTGTCCATTGACAGTGCCCTAGATCTCCCCTACATCAGCTCCTCAGGTGGCTATAGCTACAGACCTGTTTACGCTCTCCTGATAGGCTGCCAGTGCTGGTTGCTATAGCTACAGACCTGGTTTCTAATTCAGCCTAGTAGAAGCCAGTAAACACACCACTGAATTCAAAATGAAAGCAAGAAAACAGGACTGAGGTGAGATGAATCAATGTAGTGAGACAACCCCTATTTTTGGGCGATTTGTGCCAACATTTGATTTGGCCCGACTTGACTCAGATTGTCAAACTAAGGGCCACATGTATGAAACAGTTTTGGTCGAAAACTCTTTTCCCCATAGGTTTCTATGGGGGAAAAAAGTGAAATTTAGACCAAAACCGTTTCATACATTTGGCCCTAAGAGTGAAGGCTCTGTTCTGTCTGACATTTAGGGCGACCTGCAGGCCCGCCATTAGGGGGGTACAGGCAGTACTCCCGTATGGGGCCCGGGCAGTCTGAGAAGCAAGGGGGGCCGCCGCCACCGGCAGGTACCGCCCCCTTGCTTCATAGTAATAGTACAGAGAACAGGCCTATGGCCTGTTCTCTGTACATGATGAGTGCGGCGCTGCGCCGCTGTGTCATAGATGCCAAGTCTCCCGCTTCTGGCGGGACTCTCCCGCAAATGGGGGTCATGTCCCGCCCCCCTGGAGAGTCAGCAAAATCTCCCGCCGGGCAGCGCACACAGGAGGTCCTGCTCATAAGTTTGACTGGTCTGCGGCCGGCGGAGGGTCAGAGGCTCCTGACAGCACAATGATGAAGAGCAGCAGAGGATAACACATTACTGCCGCCAGGTCAGCCCTTATCTTATAGCACGGTATCATCTGGACGCAGCTCACACTGTCGGCAGCAGTACCGGACGTTGGGAGATGCTATCTGATAGTGTGTCTGACAGCTGCACCTCCCAGCATCTGGTGCTGCTGCCTCCAGTGTGAGCTGCGTCCACTATCTCTGGCCTGTCAGTGTAAGTGTCTCTCTGGCCGCTGCACTCCCCCTCATTCCCCGCCCATCCCCCACCCCGCACCACCACCACACCCAGCAGCGATGAGAGCGTCTCTCCTGTCTGTGTTCCTGCCGTCTCTTCTCATCGTCGTCGGGCTCTTGCTCCTGAGCCACGGTGAGTGACATCTGAGAGCCGGCCGCAGCCCCGTCCCCAGCAGCCTTGTATTGCACGCCCCCAGCTACCTGGATATAGGGGACAGCTACCTGGCTATAAGGGGGTCAGCTACCTGGCTATAAGAAGCACTACCTGGCTATAAGGGGACAGCTCCCTGGCTATAAGGGGACAGCTATCTGGCTATAAGAAGCACTGCCTGGCTATAAGGGGACAGCTATCTGGCTATAAGAAGCACTACCTGGCTATAAGGGGGTCAGCTATTGGTATAAGGAGCATCTGGCTATAAGGGTCAGTTCCCTGGCTATAAGAAGCACTACTGGCTATAAGGGGGACAGCTCCCTGGCTAATAAGAAGCACTATCTGGCTATAAGGGGTCAGCTACCTGGCTCTAAGAAGCACTACCTGGCTATAAGGGGACATCTACCTGGCTATAAGAAACACTACCTGGCTATAAGGGGACAGCTCCCTGGCTGTAAGAAGCACTACCTGGCTATAAGGGGACAGCTCCCTGGCTGTAAGAAGCACTACCTGGCTATAAGGGGACAGCTCCCTGGCTATAAGAAGCACTACCTGGCTATAAGGGGACAGCTCCCTGGCTATAAGAAGCACTACCTGGCTATAAGGGACAGCTCCCTGGCTATAAGAAGCACTACTGGCTAGTGGGACAGCCCTGGCTATAAGAAGCACTACCTGGCTAGTGGGGAGAGCTACTTGGCTACTGGGGGCACTGCCTGGCTATTGGGGGCAGCGACCTCGCTAGAAGGGGGGCAGCAACCTGACTACAGGAGGCTACGACCTGGCTACAGGGTTCAAATAGGGCACTGAGACATCTACTTATTGGGGCACAGTTTGGCGGTATCCCTCAGCTCTCCTAGATGCTGAATAGACCATCCAACAGTCCAGGAAAGCTGGGTGACGCCAAAACCCTAATCTAGTTTTCTTCCAGAGCCGTTACACAGTTATCTGGAGTGGGGTGTGGCTTTTAGAATGGGGCGTGGCTTTCTCCATCAAGATGGGTGTGATCATGCAAATTTGGGGGGGGGGCGTCGCACTACGTGCGCCGCCAAACTTCAAATCTCCTGCTTTCTCACTTTCAAAAGTTGGCATGTATGCGCTGTGTATGTCTGGGGCCCGGCGACGCTGAGGGGGGCCGCGCTGCGTGTTCGGTCACAGCTGATGACATGCACGCACTGCGCGCTGTGACCGGAGCAGCTGGGCCCGCCTCTTTCTCTGTGTGAGGAGGGGCCCGCGCCGCTCGGCGTCTGTGAAGGGGCCGGCGCTATTTACTTACAGCTACAGCAGCCTCTGTCACCTCCTTCCAGAGTCTCCTGTGATTAGAGTCGGCCCGCCCCCACTCTGCCTGTGGGCGGGGCTTCAATGACTCCTGCCGGCAGAGGGAGGAGTGGCCGACTGCGATCACACAGACGCTGGAGAACAGGAAGGAAGTGATAGAGCGACGCTGCTGCAGCTGTATGAAAAGAGCGCGGGCCCTCCTCATACTGAGGTAATGTGGGGCCCCAGTAAAGCCCCCCCCCTCCCCCCCCGCGGCGGGTAGGCTCTGTGTGTGTGTGAGAGGCTGGGGGAGGCTGTGTGTGGGGGTGGCTGTGTGTGTGTGTGAGAGAGGCTGGGGAGGCTGTGTGTGTGTGAGAGGCTGGGGAGGCTGTGTGTGTGTGTGAGAGGCTGGGGGAGGCTGTGTGTGTGTGAGAGGCTGGGGGAGGCTGTGTGTGTGTGAGAGTCTGGGGGAGGCTGTGTGTGTGAGAGGCTGGGGGAGTCTGTGTGTGTGAGAGGCTGGGGGAGGCTGTGTGTGTGAGGCTGTGTGTGTCTGTGTGTGAGGCTGTGTGTGTGAGAGGCTGGGGGAGGCTGTGTGTGTGTGAGAGGCTGGGGGAGGCTGTGTGTGTGAGAGGCTGGGGGAGGCTGTGTGTGTGTGTGTGTGAGAGGCTGGGGGAGGCTGTGTGTGTGTGTGTGTGTGTGTGTGTGTGTGTGTGTGAGAGAGAGGCTGGGGGAGGCTGTGTGTGTGTGTGAGAGAGGCTGGGGGAGGCTGTGTGAGAGAGGCTGGGGGAGGCTGTGTGAGAGAGGCTGGGGGAGGCTGTGTGTGTGTGAGAGGCTGGGGGAGGCTGTGTGTGTGGGAGAGACTGGGGGAGGCTGTGTGTGTGTGAGAGAGGCTGGGGAGGTGTGTGTGTGTGTGAGAGAGAGGCTGGGGGAGGCCTTGTGTGTGTGTGTGTGTGTGTGTGTGTGAGAGAAGCCGGGGGAGGCTGTGTGTGTGTGATAGGCTGGGGGAGGCTGTGTGTGTGAGGCTGTGTGTGTGTGTGTGTGAGAGGCTGGGGAGGCTGTGTGTGTGTGTGAGAGAAGCCGGGGGAGGCTGTGTGTGTGTGAGAGGCCGGGGGAGGCTGTGTGTGTGTGAGAGGCTGGGGGAGGCTGTGTGTGTGAGGCTGTGTGTGTGTGTGTGTGAGAGGCTGGGGGAGGCCTTGTGTGTGTGTGTGAGAGGCTGGGGGAGGCTGTGTGTGTGTGTGAGAGGCTGGGGGTGGGGAGGCCTTGTGTGTGTGTGTGAGAGGCTGGGGGAGGCTGTGTGTGTGTGTGAGAGGCTGGGGGAGGCTGTGTGTGTGTGAGAGGCTGGGGGAGGCTGTGTGTGTATGAGAGGTTGGGGGAGGCTGTGTGTGTGAGAGAGGCTGGGGGAGGCTGTGTGTGTGTGAGAGAGGCTGGGGGAGGCTGTGTGAGAGGCTGGGGGAGGCTGTGTGTGTGTGTGAGAGAGGCTGGGGGAGGCTGTGTGAGAGGCTGGGGGAGGCTGTGTGTGTGTGAGAGAGGCTGGGGGAGGCTGTGTGTGTGTGAGGCTGTGTGTGTGTGTGTGAGAGGCTGGGGGAGGCTGTGTGTGTGTGAGAGGCTGGGGGAGGCTGTGTGTGTGTGAGAGGCTGGGGGAGGCCTGCTGTGTGTGTGAGAGGCTGGGGGAGGCCTGCTGTGTGTGTGAGAGGCTGGGGAGGCCTGCTGTGTGTGTGAGAGGCTGGGGGAGGCCTGCTGTGTGTGTGAGAGGCTGGGGGAGGCTGTGTGTGTGAGGCTCTGTGTGTGTGTGTGAGAGGCTGGGGGAGGCTGTGTGTGAGAGGCTGGGGGAGGCTGTGTGTGTGTGTGAGAGAGGCTGGGGAGGCTGTGTGTGTGTGAGAGAGGCTGGGGGAGGCTGTGTGTGTGTGAGAGAGGCTGGGGGAGGCTGTGTGTGTGTGTGTGAGGCTGTGTGTGTGTGAGGCTGGGGGAGGCTGTGTGTGTGTGTGAGAGGCTGGGGGAGGCTGTGTGTGTGTGTGTGTGTGAGAGAGGCTGGGGGAGGCTGTGTGTGTGAGAGGCTGGGGGAGGCTGTGTGTGTGAGAGGCTGGGGGAGGCTGTGTGTGTGAGAGGCTGGGGGAGGCTGTGTGTGTGAGGCTGTGTGTGTGTGAGAGGCTGGGGGAGGCTGTGTGTGTGTGAGAGGCTGGGGGAGGCTGTGTGTGTGTGTGTGTGTGAGAGGCTGGGGGAGGCTGTGTGTGTGTGTGTGTGAGAGGCTGGGGGAGGCTGTGTGTGTGTGTGAGAGAGAGGCTGGGGGAGGCTGTGTGTGTGTGTGAGAGAGGCTGGGGGAGGCTGTGTGTGTGTGAGAGAGGCTGGGGGAGGCTGTGTGTGTGTGTGAGAGGCTGGGGGAGGCTGTGTGTGTGTGTGAGAGGCTGGGGGGAGGCTGTGTGTGTGTGTGAGTGAGGGGGGGGGCTGTGTGTGTGTGAGAGAGGCTGGGGGGCTGTGTGTGTGGAGGCTGTGTGTGTGAGAGAGGCTGGGGGAGGCTGTGTGTGTGTGAGGCTGTGTGTGTGTGAGAGGCTGGGGGAGGCTGTGTGTGTGAGGCTGTGTGTGTGTGATAGGCTGGGGGAGGCTGTGTGTGTGTGTGTGTGTGTGAGGCTGGGGGGGACTGTGTGAGTGGGGGCGGGGCGATGGGATTGACAGAGGGTGGGGTTGACGTGGGGGCGGGGCGATGGGGTTGGCAGAGGGTGGGGTTGATGCGGGGTTGACGTGGGGGGGGGGGGGGTGCTCAGATGCTTCACCTGTATGGGGCCCTGAAATTTCTTGTGGTGGCCCTGGCGACCTGTATGAATAGGGCTGAGCCATTTTTTTAAAAAAAAAAACATTTTTCGCTGTGCTTTGAGCCAAAGTGACGCAGCCCCTTATGTTCTATAGATGTAGGATTCGTCGTAGCCAAAACTTGCACAATCTGCATCAGACACAACACTTTTGAATGCGTCAAAGATGCGCCAGTTACATAGTTTGTCAGGCAGAAAAAAGACATACGTCCATCCAGTTCAGCCCATTTGCTAAAGTGTTGATCCAGAGGAAGGCAAAAACCCCCATGAGGTAGAAGCCAATTGTCCTCATGTTAGGGAAAAAATTCTTTCCTGACTCCAATCTGGCAATCGGAATAAATCCCTGGAGCAACGACCCTTCTCCAGAATCCCGGTCACTATAACTTGTTTTATTTTTACATCTAGAAATGTATCCAGACCCTTCTCCAGAATCCCGGTCACTATAACTTGTTCTATTATTACATCTAGAAATGTATCCAGACCCTTCTCCAGAATCCAGGTCACTATAACTTGTTCTATTATTACAGCTAGAAATGTATCCAGACCCTTCTCCAGAATCCCGGTCACTATAACTTGTTCTATTATTACATCTAGAAATGGATCCAGACCCTTCTCTAGAATCACGGTCACTATAACTTGTTATATTATTACATCTAGAAATGTATCCAGACCCTTCTCCAGAATCCCGGTCACTATAACTTGTTCATTACATCTAGAAATGTATCCAGACCCTTCTCCAGAATCCCGGTCACTATAACTTGTTCTATTATTACAGCTAGAAATGTATCCAGACCCTTCTCCAGAATCCCAGTCACTATAATTTGTTCTATTATTACATCTAGAAATGGATCCAGACCCTTCTCTAGAATCACGGTCACTATAACTTGTTATATTATTACATCTAGAAATGTATCCAGACCCTTCTCCAGAATCCTGGTCACTGTAACTTGTTCTATTATTACATCTAGAAATGTATCCAGACCCTTCTCCAGAATCCCAGTCACTATAATTTTTTCTATTATTACATCTAGAAATGTATCCAGACCCTTCTCTAGAATCACGGTCACTATAACTTGTTATATTATTACATCTAGAAATGTATCCAGACCCTTCTCCAGAATCCTGGTCACTGTAACTTGTTCTATTATTACATCTAGAAATGTATCCAGACCCTTCTCCAGAATTCTCGTCACTATAACTTATGTTATCATGCTCCAGAAATGCATCCAGATCCTTCTTGAACTCTGTTAGTGAATTCACCATGACAATTTCCTCTGGCAGAGAGTTCCAGTCTCACCGCTCTAACAGTGAAGAATCCCTTTCTATGTTTATGTAGAAACTTTCTTTCCTCAAGATGTAGAGGACGCCCCCTTGTTCTAGATACAGTCCTGGGTATAAATAAATCTTGGGAGAGATCTCTATATTGGCCCTTAATATATTTAAACCAATTTATTATGTCCCCCCCGAAGCCGTCTTTTCTCTAAACTAAATAACCCTAACCTTGCTAATCTTTCTGGGTATTGTAGTCCACCCAGTCCTTTTATTATTTTTGTTGCCCGCCTTGGTACCTGTTCAAGCTCTACAATGTCTTTCCTGTGCACTGGTGCCCAGTCGTACAATGCACCAAAAGTGCGCCAAAGTTTGCCGCAAAACTGTCGTACAAATCCATACATGTTTCAAAGGGGCGAGGCTGAGAACGTCATGAACATTTATAAAGTGATGTGAGAAACTCTCCTACAGACTGTCGGATGGTACACTATTAAAAATAAAGGAACTGGCGAGTCAGTGCCAGGTTCATTCATGTCGCCCACAGTCCTTGATATCAGATTACTAGACAATAATACAAGGATGCAAGGGCTATGTCTCTGTGACCGATGACCTGGTTGATGGTAAAGATGCAATGGGTGACGATAAAAGCCAATATGGCTGATCATAGTAGATGGCAGCCAGCTACTTCTTGTCCCGACAGCACAAAGGCCCCATTGGCATCACATTTTGGGCTTTCAAAGGTTGTATCTGGCAGGGTACCTTGAAAAATGTATCCCAACATATACAATGAGGAGTCCATAGGGCAAATATAGCTTCTTTTGGGCTGCACTTCCCCTATTTCTAAATCGTATACGTTTTATGTGCCGGACATGTGGTAGAGAAGGCTTTTGTGTCCAGCACATAAAACCAACATTATCGGGAAATAGAGGAAATGGTCCAGAAGAGACAATATTGGACTGATAGTTTCTTATGGCTCCACCTTGGTCCCTCCATAATATGTCAGGATACCCAATGGAGTCCAAACATGTGATATGGATGGCGCTAAACAGCCGTGTGGTCTTCTGAGCTCCCACAATGGTAACAAGAAGCCAGCCATAAGCTTTGGGAGTGGAGTGGAAAAACATCACTCAAAAATGGCGCGATGGAAGTTCTTTTAAGAAAACCTACACAAATCGGACACATTTTTTGGTTTCGTTTCAAAATTTATTTGTGCCAAAATTTATTTCCAATCTACAGAATGACATATGGAGGACACCTCCTACAGGATTAAAAACCTAACGCTTCATCTGTGGAAAGTGCTGCGACGGAAAAGCAGCCTGGTTTCCAATAGCAGCCAATCACGGCTCACCTTTCATTTTTAAAGGCAGCTTCGCTAATGAAAGCTGAATTCCGATTGGTTGGTAGGATAAACCAGTCTGCATTTTCTGAGAGGCAGTTTTGACACATGAGGCTATGTATATCTAAGTACTATATGTTCCTGACCGTCGCCTAACATAGAAAAATAGTACATATTCCATAAAAAAAAAGACAGATTCGACATGAGTCAGTTACATGTGCATCCCAGAATTAGTGATGGGATGCAGGATGATGGGATGTATGTGAGGTTAACATTTTTAAATTCTTCAGTTTTGTTCTTTAGGGAAGAATAGAAGTTAGGGTGTAAATTTGCGTTAAAATACGATATGGTAAATTCTAAGCTTCTGCGAGCGGCTACAACAAGAGAGCATTGAACATCCTATGTTGAAACTGCTTCACAGGAAAAGCAGCCGGGTTTCCCCTAGCAACCAATCAGAGCTCAGCTTTCATTTCTTCAAGGCAACTTGGTTAATAAAAGCTCAATTCTGATTGGTTGAAATATTAAACAAGCCTGCATTTCCTGTGAGACGGTTTCCACACACAAGGCAGGGTGTCAACCTGCGGCCCTGCAGCTGTTGGGAAACTACAACTCCCATCATGCCCACTGTTATAGATTATATAAATGCATGATGGGAGTTGTAGTTTCCCAACAGCTGGAGGGCCGCAGTTTTGACACTAGTGATCTAAGCACTATGGGCCTTATGTATTAAAACTGTCTTTGTTGCCCATTGGTCTTAGCGACCAATCAGAGCCCATAACAACCAATCGGAGCCCATAGCGACCAATCAGAGCTCATAGATACCATTCAGAGCCCATAACAACCAATCAGAGCGCAGCTTACATTTCATATCGCGCTCTGGAAAAATGAAAGCTGAGTTCTGATTGGTTGCTATGGGCGCTGATTGGTTGCTATGGAATCTGAGCGGTTGCTATGAGCAACAAAGACAGTCTTACTGCTAGACAGCTTTAATACATAAGGCCCTCTATGTTCTTGACCGTCGCATAACATAGAGAAATAGTAAATATTTCATAAAGAAGGAAGACCAGTTTGATAGGAGTCAGTTACATATCCCTCCCAGAATTAGAGAGGGGTGCGGGATGTAATGGGGGATTTACATGTTGAAAATTATTCAGTTTTGTGCTAAGAACTGAATAGAGGTTTGGTGTCAATTTGCACTGAAATCTGAAATAATGATACGTTCTCAGCTCCTACCGGGGGCTCCAGCCATTTTTGCAATTGACTTTCATAGGGAGCATTGGATCTCATGCGCACTAGATGGCGGTATTATATCATGGCTTACATGCATTCAATTCTGGAACTCCTGACCCTAGCAAGAGTGGGTTGAAATAAACGAATACACATAATGGCAGAGGCAAGCCATTTGTGAGCCTGGTGGATACTTAGAAAATAGTACAACATTGTAACATGTAACAAGCGGTGTAATGTATAACAAGCGGTAAGTTATCTCAGGTCTTAGCAAGGGCTACAGACATTTTCAGTTGTCTCCAGTTGGGAGCAAAGTCAGTCACCCAAATCAGGAGTTGTCTATCTGAAGGGAAAACCTAGAGGAGTTGCATCTCAAACGTACTATGTGGCGGTATTATCTCTTTGCTTACATTAATTCAATTGTAAAAGTCCTAACAAGGGCTACAAACACTTTCAGTTTTCTCCAGTTGGAAGCAAAGAGAGTAACCCAAATCAGTAGTTGTCTAGCTGAATGGAAAACCTGTAGGTGTTGCATTACATATGCACTATGTGGCGGTATTATCTCGTTGCTTACATGCATTCAATGCTGAAAGCGCTAACCATTTCAAGGTCATGTCACTTTAAGAGTAGGTAGCAAAACACATACTCATAATAGCCACAAAGGCAAGCATTCTGTGAACCCAGCGCATATTGAAAAACCAGTATAATGTAATAGCGTAACTGTACAACAAGCGGTAAGTCATCTTAGCTCCTAGCCCAAGCTAGACACTTTGCAGTTGTCTCCAATAGGGAGTGTAGGAAGCAATATAAATCATTAGCTTTATATTTATACGAGATACTTGTAGCAGTTGCATCTCATACGCACTATGTGGCGGTATTATCTCATTGCTTACATGAATTAAATTGTGAAAGTCTTAACAAGGGCTACAGACTTTTTTTTTCAGTTGTCTCCAGTTGGGAGCTCAAGGAGTAGCCCGAATCAGTAGTTTGTCTTTCTGAACGGAAAACCTATATGCGTTGAATCTGACATGTACTATGTTGCGGTATTATCTCACTGCTTACATGAATTAAATTGTGAAAGTCCTAACAAGGACTACATATCTTTCTGTTGCCTCCACTTGGGAATGTAGGGAGTACCCCGAATCAGTAGTTGTCTACCTGAACGGAAAACCTGTATGCGTTGAATCTCAAATGCACTATGTGGCGGTACTCATTGCTTGTATATATATTAAATTCGGAAAGTGCTGATCATTGCAAGGTGCTGTCACTTTAAGAGTAAGTAGCAAAACACAATGACAGAGGTAAGCAATCCATGAACCTGGCGAATCTTTAGAAACTAGTATAACGTAGTCATGTGATGTATACCGTATAACAAGCGGTAAGTTATCTCGGGTGCTGGCAGAGGCTACAGACATTTTGCAATTGGCTCTAATAGTTGTCTATTAGGGCAACCCATAGTAGTTGCATCTCTAAGCACTAGATGGCGGTATTATCTCAATATTTACACGCATTAACTTGTTAGGTTGCTGACCCTTGCAATATACCGTCACTTAGGGAAGCTACACACACATACATAATAGCAAACAATTAGTGAGCCTGGTGAATATTTAGAAACCAGTCTACCGCAATCATATTTAGGGAATATCGGTTATACAGACTATTTTAGACACACTGGCAGCCATCACTAAAAGTGGGCACCCAGGAGCAGATGTCTCATAGATGCCAAGTGTCTAAGAGACATTTGTGTTGTGCAGAACTTGTTCTATGTTTATGGAGTCCATGGTTTTCTCTATCTCTTCGGATGTCCGCCATCCATGGTGTGGACAGCTTCACTTTCAATGAGATGCCTTCTGGGATACGGGTCCTCAGATGATACCGAACTGGGCCAGTTCATGGAGCTCCAAGTGGCTGAACGCCTCCCAAGGGCAAATCACTGTAATATCTAAAAGCGAGAGAAAGGATTAATTGTGGCGGTTACACTGTATGTGCACTATGTGGTGGTATTATCAAATTATATGTTGTAGATAGAGGGGGAGTGTATACTATCAAAATATACTGCTCCACTCACGCTGTACTGTAATACATTTTGGACACAGGGGAAATTATAGGGGATGGTCCCCGGCTCAGGAACATCCTGGATAATGGAGCCACTGTGTTCTTAACTACGTTAATTCGGAGGGGTCTGGTTGTCATCATGGCGTGTTAGGAGCAGGAGCATTATGATAGGTTATGAAAAGGTCACCATGTGTAAGTACAGTATATAGAATGTATGGATGGAGAGGAGGTGGGAGGACAACAATGGCACCTAAATTTCTAAAAGTTTATGGGCAGTGACCTTGTGAGAGTGAGGTTATTAGGCAGAAATGATCAATCCGCTGATCTCTGCAGGATTCCATGGATTATCTGGGTAAGAGGTACAGGGAATACAATCTGTGCCTTCCCTGCACTTAGTCCCTCTGTGGGATTACTGACTGTATTACGGAAGGTCTGCTACTATGTCCCAGAAGCCCTTGTATGAAGTGGAAATTATAAAGTACGGCTGTGTCCAAAATATCTACAGAGAGCAACATACACAGTCCAGTCACATTATTATGACCGCTGCTTACTTTCGGTTTTGGCATTGCGAGTGGTGCGCTGGCTTGGTGGGTATATAAAGTGCGAGTATAGGGTCCCGCAGCAGAAGGATGTCACTGCACCTCTGCTAACCCTACTGTGTATGGGGCCACGGAGCAGACGGATGTCACTGCACCTCTGCTAACCTTACTGTGTATGGGGCCAGGGAGCAGACGGATGTCACTGCACCTCTGCTAACCCTACTGTGTATGGGGCCCCACAGCAGACGGATGTCACTGCACCTCTGCTAACCCTACTGTTTATGGGGCCCTGGAGCAGATGGATCTCGCTGCACCTCTGCTAACCCTATTGTGTAATGGGCTCAGGGGCAGACGGATGTCACCGCACCTCTGCTAACACTATGTGTATGGGGCCCCGGAGCAGACAGATGTCACTGCACCTCTGCTAACCCTACTGTGTATGGGGCCACGGAGCACAAGAATGTCACTGCTCCTCTGCTAACCCTACTGTGTATGGGACGCAGAGCAGATTGATATCACTGCACCTCTGCTAACCTTACTGTGTATGGGCCCCGGAGCAGACGGATGTCACTGCACCTCTGCTAACCATACTGTGTATGGGCCCCGGAGAAGACGGATGTCACTGCACCTCTGCTAACACTACTGTGTATGGGGCCCCGGAGCAGACGGATGTCACTGCACCTCTGCTAACCCTACTGTGTATGGGGCCCCGGAGCAGACGGATGTCACTGCACCTCTGCTAAACTTACTGTGTATGGGGCCTGGAGCAGACGGATGTAACTGCACCTCTGCTTACCTTACTGTATATGGGGCCCCGAAGCAGATGGACGTCACTGCACCTCTGCTAACGCTACGGTTTTTGTGGCCCGCGAGCAGACAGATGTCACTGCACCTCTGCTAACCCTACTGTGTATGGGGCCCCAGAGCAGACGGATGTCACTGCACCTCTGCTAACCCTACTGTGTATGAGGCTCCGGAGCAGACGGATGTCACTGCACCTCTGCTAACCCTACTGTGTATGGGGCCCCGAAGCAGACGGATATCACTGCACCTCTGCTAACCCTACTGTGTATGGGGCCCCAGAGCAGACGGATATCACTGCACCTCTGCTATCCCGACTGTGTATGGGACCCCGGAGCAGACAGATGTCACTGCACCTCTGCTAACCCTACTGTGTATGGGACCCCGGAGCAGATGGATGTCACTGCACCTCTGCTAACCCTACTGTGTATGGAGCCCGGAGCAGACGGATGTCACTGCTCCTCTGCTAACCCTACTGTGTATGGGGCCCTGGAGAAGACGGATGTCACTGCACCTCTGCTAACCCTACTGTGTATGGGGCCCCGGAGCAGACGGATGTCACTGCACCTCTGCTAACCCTACTTTGTATGGGGCCCGGAGCAGACGGATGTCACCACACCTCTGCTAACCCATCACTGTGAAATGGGGCCCGGAGCAGGACGGATGTCACTGCCCCTCTGCTAACCCTACTGTGTATGGGCCTGAGAAAGACGGATGTAAACTGCACCTCTGTAACCCTTACTGTGTATGGGGTCAAGAGCAGACGGATGTCACTGCACCTCTGCTAACCTACTGTGTATGGCCCTGGAGCAGAGGGATGTCACTGCCCCTTGCTAACCCTATGTTTTAGGGGACCCCCGGAGAAGACGGCTGTCACTGCACCTCTGCTAACAAAGCTGCAATCATAGCTTGAAGAACACAAGCTGGTGGTAGCAGTGTTATGGTTTGGGGAAGCTTTATAGGGAATTCTCTAGCCACTTATCCATGTGGAAGGGGCTCTCCCCCAATTTGGGTAGGAATCCTTGCAGATCACATACACCCATACCTGCTGCTTGTCTCCCCTGGGGTGGATGGGATCTTCCAGCAAGACAATGTGACATGTCACACGGCTAGAAATATCCGACATTGGTTGGAAGAGCAGGACCGAGTCTTTCCAGTACTACCCTGGCCCCTAATTCTCCAGACTCCAATAGAGCCTGTGTGGGGCCCCTGGATGGTGGTGTTGGCTCTATGGTTCCTCCAGCAGCTGTGGGGCCGCTGGAGGGTGTTGTTGGCTCAGTGGCCCCTCCATCAGCTGTGGGGTCCTGGATGGTGGTGTTTGCTCTATGGCCCGCCCAGCAGCTGTGGGGCCCCTGGATGGTGTTGTTGGCTCTATGGCCCCTCCATCAGCTGTGGGGTCTTGGATGGTGGTGTTGGCTCTATGGCTCCTCCAGCAGCTGTGGGAGCCCTGGATGGTGGTGTTGGCTCTATGGACCCTCCAGCAACTGTGGGAGCCCCTGGATGGTGGTGCTGGCTCTATGGACCCTCCAGCAGCTGTGGGGCCCCTGGATGGTGGTGTTGGCTCTATGGACCCTCCAGCAGCTGTGGCATGCACTTGGCTCAAGATCCCTGTAACACCCAAACAGGGCCTTATTGAGTCACTTCCTGCCCGTCTGGCTGCTATCTGGGCTGCATACACTGGTGACTCTGGATGCAGCTGTTGGTCATAATAATGTGACTTGGCTGTGTATATGGGATACAATATGGGTCACTTCTGTGCAGCACAAACACTTACACTCGCTACAAACAATGTCATGTTTTGTAAACCATATTTTTTTAAAAACATTTCACTTAAAAAAACAGGAAAAGTCTGTCCAATGGTCGCAGAGTAAAGGGTTAATGTATGTCTAATTTTATTAGTTAAGTAAGGGAGGATTATCTTATCCTTGTCATCATGTCCCGTTGGCCCTAATCCTCACTTTTCTGTCTGCGGTGAGATACATGGGAGGGATAAGGAGCTTATTTTTCATCAAAAATCCTCTTAAGCATTGTGCATTTTGTCAGCAAGGAATAAAACAATTACCACGGCCGGGAGCCTGCCCTCCCCACCCCGCCGCAAGGTCTTTTATGTAACTTTTTGGGTTATTTTAAAACTAATTCTACAAACCGCAAAACAAAAGCATAAAAATGTGAAAGATACTCCCACCCATGCCCACAAAATACAGATACCGACACTCAGCTTTCCTTTTATCCAGAACAGCTAATCCATCTGCTTTCCTCTGCTCCCTTATCAGTTCATATCCAAAAAAAAGGTGGGATAAGATACAACAAGCAGAGTCCCTGTGTGTGACCATATATATAATATACAACCATTACCTGCACCAAGTCCATCCATGCCGGGAATATCATCTCCAAAACTGAGGACAAAGGAAAGAAACATAACAGAATGAAAGTAAATAAAGGCAAAGAATGTGAAAACCTTACAGGATATTCTTATACATAGGGGGCAGTATTACCGTAGTTATATTCTTGTAAAAGGGGAGCATTTATTTAGTGTTAATTTGTAAATAGGGGCAGTTTATAGTGTTATATTTTTTTTACATAGGGGGCAGTATTATAATGTTATATTCTTTAATAGGGAGCGTTTTATAGTAGTTTAATTTGAAAATAGGGGCAGATTTGTTTTTATATTCTTGTACATAGAGGGCAGTTTTCCCCGTAGTATATTCCGGTACATGGGGCAGTTTATAGTAGTTATTTTCTTGTAAAAAAGGGGGCGATTTTTTGTAGTTATATTCTTGTACATAAAAGCAGTATTATAGTGTTTATTCTTGTCATGGGGGGCAGTATTATATGTTAACCCTGTACATAGAAGCGTATTATGTAGTTATATTTTTTTTTTTACATAGGGGGCAGTATTTTTGTAGTTATATTTTGTACAAGGAGCAGTATTATAGTAGATTTTCTTGTACATGGGGGCAGTATTTAGTAGTTATATTCTTGTACATAGGGGGCAGTTTTAAGTTTTTTTTCTTGTAATAGGGGGCACCTTATGTAGTTATTTTCCCCTTTAATAGGGGGGCCTTTTAAAGGTAGTTATATTTTTGTCATGGGGGCGTAATAGTATTTTATTTTGTACTAGGGAGCAGTATTATAGTATTTATATTCTTGTACGGGGGCAGTTTTTAGTAGTTATATTCTTGTACATAGGGGGCGTATTATAGTAGTTTTATTTTTGGT